>VYZP01078248.1:0-15404 GCA_013400635.1 Hypocryptadius cinnamomeus | reverse complement strand
ACATTCCTACATAGTCACTGGGTAGAAACTATAATTGCAGCTTTATGGAAGATCATTTAGTAAGGTAATTTCAGTGTTTTAAATACAATTTTAAATAACAACCATGTTATGTGCTCAGTCTTTGTGAGTATTATGTTGACTGATAAATTCTTCAACAGTTTAAGGTCATCTTTTCCTTGAGAGCTAGGACAAGTTTCAAATGGCACAGTAGTGTCCCAGTAAAAACTGAGGTGTGACTAATGATGACAGTAGGTTTCTGGGAAAAACACAATCCCACAAAAAGCTCAAGCTCCTCACATGTGACCCTCAGCTTCAGACATGAAGTTTCATCCCATGTGACAGACAACTCCATAAAGTGGTTAAGAAACAAAAAAATGAGGCAGCACTTCAGAAGATACAGCAAACCAAGGGCTGCATCAATGCTGACAGGAGCTATGGAACTGAACACAAATTAACACTGGGACACTGCACTACCCAAGTTTCCTCACGACTTTGAAAGCAATAACCTCCATTAAGTAAAGAAAAATCTCAAGTCTTTTAATTAGCTCAAAGATGAAAGGAAAAAAACTAAGTCTCCAGACATATTTTGTAAAACACAGTTTGCACTTCACCTGGGAAACTAGGACTGGGAAGGTATCTTTTTTATAAGAAACTATGTTATTAACACCATTACTGCAATATACCACAGTAAATGGTCCTACCAACCAATAAAGTTGGCATGTGTAACTAAACTTAAGTCAAAAACTTCAGAGCACTGAAGTAGAACTTTCTTTCAGACATATAAACTAGCATTACACAAGACATTGCTTCTCCCAGAAAACCCTCACTGATTTGCCAAATTTCATAGCATATATTTAAAGTATCAACTCACTTTCAGAAGAAAAGTATTTGCTGTGCCCTGTATTCACACATAATGATAACATTCAGGGGTCTTAGGCTTTGGTTTAATAATGCTGAAATAATACAGCCCAGTTCCACAATAAAAAAATACAACAGAAGTGAAGCACACAAAAACAAACAAAAAAACCAATTACTGCTCAGTATTTTCTTTTTTTTTTGTTCTACAGCTATTTCCAAGACAGTATTTCACTCCTTCACATCAGCTTCTAAAGCTACTACAGCCTAGCTCAGGTTTAAATTTAGAGTAATGTAACTAACCTGCCAACACTTCCTCACTGTTTTTCTGGTCATTGCTACTTTAACCACAGTCCATCAAGAATTCCAGCCATCATACTGAGAGTGATGCTCAGGTTGAAACAAAACAAATTCGTTTTGTCCACAAAGTGGGAGAATAAAGCAAAATGGCAGAATTCATCTAAGTTCACCGATAAATATAGAAGCAGGAACTGAGTATTCTAAAACAAGGCATAAAAATATGTAAATAGAAAGGTAAGGAATTTACTGCAACAACATACAAATTCTTTGGTCATTATTCCATCACAGATTATTTTAAAATGTGTTCTAGAACTTGTTTGTGAGACTACAAACATGACAGAGCCACGTATGTACACCTCTCATCCAATATTGGTAAATGAAATACACATGGTAATAAAAGTGTCATGGAAGCATTACAGTATTAAATCACATTGAGAACTGCAAATAACAGATCTAGGCTTAGCTTACATTTCATAATCAGCCCAAATTTGTTTTGTTAAGTGAACCCTTAGCATACAATTCTATTTTTATCAGAAATACACAACCAAAACAGAAATTCAGGAATATAAAAATAATTCTGTGGCCCTGCTTGATCCAGTTTTTATCCGATTTGTTTTGTCCTCCTGCAAATTAACAGGAGATTGTTTTGCTCTAACTTCAGGCTGTGAACTTTAGACACACAACATTAAAACACTTGAGATTAGAAGAAATTTCAATTGTATCTTTAATTTGAAAACAAGTTACAAAGGTGAGAGACAAGCTAGTTATATCCGCAGATTTGTACTAACTCTCCACTTGCACTCTGTAAATCCATCAGAATTGGGGACTTAAGTAAAACTTTTTTTCCAACCTGACCAAATTCACTTTCCACAACCAACTACAGCAGCTTAACTGACATCATGTAACTTCTTTAACACCTCGAAAATCCTGAAGTAGATTAAAACAAAAACGTATCTATCCTATCACAACAGCCTGAAATATTTTACCAGAAGCAGCAGATCAATGAGTGGGTGCACTAACACGAGTAAAAAGTCTTTAAAGCATTTGCATCTTTCACAGAATTAATTTAGTAAGATTTGCTTACTATCACACCTCTTCTGCCACCTCCAAACCTGACTTCTAACCTCTGAGTTATAAACCCAGATTTTAGTTTAGCTTTCTGACATCTTCCCTTGGACTTCTGTCCACCAGATACTGCTCCATATGACAAACAGATCTCTCAAGCTCCCTCTACCCTTTCTACCACTTCCTCTAGCAGCAATGCCTGTCTCTGTCATGAAGGCCACAGAGAGCTGAGTGTCACACTCAATGTGATTATCTCTGCATACTCAGCTCTTGAAAGATTTAAACTGCAGAATGCTTAAAATGTTTCTAATCTATCCAAATAGCCAGAAAACTGATGCTGGTTTTACGTGCACCGTTATTACTATTACTCTGCCTAGCACTGAGCAATGAAATCTCACCTCGCCGTGGTACACATTTAGAATACTGCTACTAAAAATCACTTCCCTTACAAATTACTCCCTTTTCTATACATCCATCTAGCAGCTGCTCCTCTGCCCATGGCTGCAACAAACAAAAGCACACAGGGTTGCTAGCAGGGCACTCAGGATTTATTCTCACGCTGCCAATCCAGATGCTATCATCCTTTGCCCAACCAAGTGACGTCAGCTCCCGCTCTGCTGGCCTTATCTTTAGAGAAGCTACTGCAGCATCTGCTAAATCATTTTTGCTCTTAAGGTTCCTTTGCTGAGGTATATAAGCAAGAATTTCAGCAGTGGTTAGACAGCCCATACATGGGTGATAATCTATCTACCGATCAATGCTGGCTAATGTCACCTTGCCTCAACTTGCATTTGGGTCAAAAGTATTTTGGGCCACAGAGCATTTTAAGCTGGAAATATGAGGTTCAAATACCTATTCATAATGGACTTCTGGTCCATTACTAAGTTTGTGTGTCTGTTAATACACATGATGTAGCATGTTACCTTTAAACTAATTTCAGGTTTTTTAAGCAACCATAGTAAGCTTTTTCCCATTTGCACCAGCTTCTAGTTCTTCCAGTTCTGCTTTACCCTAGCAGGCTGAACATGGTTTTCTACACTAGCCCCATTTTTTAAATCTTTACACATTTTTTCTTATAATTACATTTCTCTATACAATCTTCAATTTCTTCTGTGGATATGACCTTACTGTATACATTTTACTTGTCATTTTGTACCATTTCTCTTTCCACTAAGATGGAAGTTGGAAACTTTACTAAGCCTTCTCAGATGTTAGAATCATTCACACAGAGTCAAATGTCTCTTTGGTAGGAGACAGAAGATTGTTAGATTTCTTGTGATATAATAGCCCTGATCTTAAGATTTATGCCCTGGCAGCCAGGAGGGCCAACCATGTGTCCTGGGGTGCATCAGGCAGAGAATTGTCACCCAGTCACAGGATGCAATTGTCTGCTCTGCACTGGGGCAGCCTCAGCTCATGTTCTGTGCAGTTTTAGGCACCACAATATAAGACACAAGGTCATCAGAGAGCATCCAAAGGATGGCTACAAAGGTGGTGGTGAAGGGCATTGAGGGGAAGTTGTATGAAGAGTGGCTGAGGTCAATCGGCTTCTCCAGACTGGAGAAGACAGAGAGGAGACCTCACTGCAACCTACAACTTGAGAGGAAGAGGAAGGGCAGACAATGATCTCTTCTCACTCAACACCAGCAACAGACTCAAGGGAATGGCACAAAGCTGTGTCAGGGGAGCTTTAGGTTAGGTATAGGAAAAGGTTTTTCACCCAGAGGGTGCTTGAGCACTGGAACAGGCTCCTCAGTGAAGTGGTCACAGCACCAAACCTGACCAAGTTCAAAAAGTGTTTTGGAAAATGATCACAGGCACATCGGGTGATTCTTGGAGTTGTCCTGTGCAGAGCCAGGAGTTCAGCTCATTGATCCTGATGATACCCTTCTAACTCAGGATACTCTATGATTTGACAATCTATGTTGTGAGTCAACATTCAATGAAAAACTCCTGACTTTATTTAACGCAGTCTTCTCTTAGCTGGAGGAAGTTTTTAAATAATTTTTGAATTGCAAATGCTCTTAAGAAGTGAAGAATCATCAAAAAAATAAGTTCTTTTGACAGTTTCTTTCCTTCTTATATGTCTAGAAATCCACAAAGCTACAAGGGGAAAAAGAATATTCCAGTTCAGCTTTCTTTCTAGTGTCAGGGTGGTTCACCAAACCAGTACCATCCAGGTGCCTGAGGGCTCCATCTTCACTATGTCCTTGGTTAACCTCCATACCTCTTGCAGCTTCCATAGATACTCAAAAGTTTAAACTGATGAGAACTAGGACAGAGTCAGCACTGTTCAAGCTGAATACAAAGATTGATATCTGACAGTTTCAAATATGAGTTAGCACTGAGGGAACCTAGTATGGCTACAAGCACTAAGGACAGTGGTGCTGTCTAGTAAAGATCTACAAAAGTACCACATCCACTGTATTTGTATTTACCACTGCAGGGAAAAGATCTGGACTTCTAAAAAAAATTAATTTGTGAAAAAGCATATGCAAATAAATATGCTACATGTAGATAATTTTTCAAACCCTACTATCTTCCCTCAAGTATAATTTAAAACAACAATACTCCCAAACAACACCTAACAAATCATTAAGTGCTTTAGTGTGATAGTCAACACAGTTCCAACTACATGTTGTATCTGGCACGCAACTGAATATTCATCTTCTTCAGACCCTCTATAGATGTGTATATGAGCTGTAACCACTGGGATGCAAAACACCACTCTCCCATGTCCAATACAGAAATACTGGTTCTGTGGCACATAACTCCAAAGTACCACCACTCTTAATAGACAAGACTTTACTGGTGTGGATATAAGTATGAAACACAGCTGCAATTCCAAGCCTGGTTTCCTCAAGGACTGCATTATGACCAGCTTTCAAATGTAACTGATTTTAGGCTCAGCAGTCAGCTTTCTTTTGACAGTTTCTTTCTTATATGCTTAGAAATCCTCAAAGCTACAAGAGGAAAAAGAATACTCTGGTTCAATACTCAATACTTTCTGGAAGATGCAAAAATGCAGAAGAGCAAAGAAAAAAACATACTGCCTGTTTTAGAGACAAGGTTGCCTATTGTCCCATAAAGACAGAAGCATTAATTTGAATTCTTCACAAGATCTTTCAGGTGGCAAATGAATTCAAAGTTGAAGTAACAAAAAGCAGAATCAAAACCAGCAGTTTCTAAGAAATGGTTTTAGGTAGTTTAAGTGATGTGGCTACTGAAACAGAAGTTTTGCTGGGTATCTCCATTCTTCACTTTGGGTACCTCCATTCTTCACTTCTACAATTCATTAACAATTGTTAAGCTTCTGAAACAGAGCTAAGCTACCTGCATAGGCAGTAGTTTAGAATTAACACCTTCTACAAGAAAGGTCACTTGAAATACAGACAACACACACTCATATCAAGTTAAAAAAGCTGCATGCCATCAGACATCTTTGACCTCTAGTACCATTAATTACAAACATTGATATTGCATTATGGAGAGCTTCTAAACCCTCCTCATTTGGCTTATAAGCCCCATTTAGGATGTTGCATAATTCCAAGCACACACCTAATTCCAAAAACATGCTCATTAAGACTGCATGCAAACAAACATACAATAGCACTGCTTAAGTCCTTGCAAAAAGAACACATTCAAGACAAGCACAGAACCAAAAACTCTTGGGAAAAACAAGTGGCCCTCACTGCAAATATCTCCAGAATTCAGGCTGATAGAAAGTTGAGCTTAATTTGCTGCATCTTCTCTCCTATATGAAATCCAAATTTTCATACAGTTAATCTGCAATTCAATTAGGGTTTATTAGTTCACAGCATGAGGAAACATGCTACAAATTTTGGGATGAAGGACAAAGTTTTTAAATTACCTGAAAATCTCCAGCCCCAGAGAGCAATTATCAATTTATGAACCATGAACTATTAATCTTATTAAGGGATTCCTATCTACTCCTTGCAGGGGGTGTTTAAAAGCCATAATCAGAAAGTACACTGAACTCAAGAGGCATTTCTTGATAAAATCAAACAAAGAAAAGCCTGCACCTGGCAGAAAAGATTGGCAAGTTTCTGCATTTAAGATATCTTTAGTAATAAAACCTTCTAGATAACCAAGAGAATTTTGCAGAAGAAATTATTATTCACCCTTTCAAAGGAGGATTAAACTGCATTTTGAGACCAGGAATCTTAACAATTTTACTCCCTAGTAGTACTTTAAAATGTAAGAAGCATCACATATTTAGAATTCCCAGACTACTTCCAGATTCACACTACTGAGAGAAAGCAATGGCACAGCACAAAAAGTAGAGGAGAGGAAAGTGGAGGAGAGGAAACGACACTGAGTGTTCCTTAACTGGTACCTTAAAAAAATTACACAACACAAAAGCATGCAACCAAAACCAACAGGTTCCTTAGATACACAGANGGAGGAGAGGAAACGACACTGAGTGTTCCTTAACTGGTACCTTAAAAAAATTACACAACACAAAAGCATGCAACCAAAACCAACAGGTTCCTTAGATACACAGAACAACTGAGGGCTTCAAAAAAAATACTCAAGAAGTAACTCATAGGGTGCAACTTCACATGACATAGACATGGCAGCTACAGACAGGGTTTAGTGGTGGTCTTGGCAGTGCTGGGTTAAGAGGTGGACTTCATGCTTATGCATGTGAGGAATGCAGAACTTGACCTTGCTTGTCACCTGCAATATTCCAGTTAGTTCTACAGAACAGTATTTTGTGTAACATAGCAGCATATACTGGAGACAAAATGACACATTTAATATTAACCTGTTGCAGGTACACAATAAAGTGTTATTCTGTTGTTGTTATTAAGGGGAATGTTCTTAATGTGTCTCAATCCCTGCACTCCACTTCCAACCATCCTTTCTGTAAACAAGATTTAAATACATAAGTACATCATCACTATGAAATTCTATTTTAAGTCATTCAAAGTCTTTTTTAATCCCACAGACAACAGCACTATAGTGCATATTAATTATTTAGAACGAATGCGCAATTACAGCAGCTCAAGCTCAAGTGGAAGACATTAGTCCTAAGAAAAGAACCAAGGACAGGTAGGGGCAACCTCTTCTTTAAGCCCGACTTACACAGCTGCACTAATGCTGCTCCTTCCAGATGCCTACTTAACGCAGAAACCTAGACATGATGTATGTGGGGATTATGAACATAATCTTACAGCCCCAAGACAATCACAGCAGCACTCACAGACCTTTTGTTGCTATCTATTTTGTGCGCTGAAGGCCGCATCAGACCACACACGAGCAACAGAGCGAGAACCCCCCAGGACATATCTCCAGCCACACGTGCGTGTTTACACACACACAACAGCCAAATGCAGACAGTGCTACCCAGGGACCGCTGCTCAGCACTTCTCCATCCCCCAAGGCGCCAGATACCCCTCACATCACCCCCGAGCCCTTGTGGCCAAGAAGGCCAACAGAATCCTGGGATGCATTAGGAAGAGCAGTGCCAGAGCTTGAGGGATGTGATCCTACCCCTCTACTCAGCCCTGGTGAAGTCAGGGCACATCTGAAGTGCCCTGCTCTAGCCTCCTGAGTGAAAAGGAGCTATGGAGCTCCTAAAGCAGGTCCAGCAGAGGGCAACGAGGATGGCTGGGGGACTGGAACACCTTCCTTATGAGGAAAGACTGAGGGAGATGGGACTGTTCAGCCTCGAGAAGAGATGACTGAGAGAGGACCTCGTCAATGTGCATAAATATCTAAGCGGAGGGTGTCAGGAGGATGGAACCAGGCTCTCCTCGGTGGTTCCAAGCAGTAGGACAAGAGGCAACGGGCAGAAACTGATGCACAGTTCTACCTGAACATGAAGAGGAGCTTCTTTACTGTGTGGGTGGGTGACCCTGCATGGGAACAGACTGCTCAGAGAGCTGGTGGGATCTCCCTCACTGGAGAAGAACGGTCTGGGGACAATCTTGTGCCATGTGCTCCAGGATGACCCTGCTTGAGCTCGGAGCTTGGACCAGATGACTCACCGCGGCTCCTTCCAAACCGACCCACTCTGTGATTCTGTGAAACACGCGTGTCCCTTCCCCATGAGAGCGCTGACCGAGGCAGTAACAGGCAGCACCGACCCTTCCCGCTCCGAGGGCCGGGCAGGGCGAGGCTGCCGGCGCCGGGGCCCTCTGCGCGCCCCACGGCCCCGCCGCNCAGCGCGCAGGCGCCGCCACGAGGCCGCGCAGGCGCGGGACCGGCGCCGGGTGAGGGGCCGGGGGCGCAGCGGCTGCTGGGCGGCTCCTCCTGTAGCGGGGCTGCGCTGAGGGCCCTGACCGCGGAGCGTTCAGCCGCATTTCGCGGAATCACAGTGTCTTGGTTTAGAAGGGATCCACGAGGGTCTTCGAGTTCAACTCCCGTCCCTGCATAGACACCCCAGAAATCTCACTATGCGTTTGAGGGCATTGTCCAAAGACTGCTTGAACTCTGGCAGGCTTGGTGCTGTGACCACTTCCCTGGACAGCCTGTTCCAATGCTCAAACACCCTCTGGGTGAAGAACCTTTTCACAAAATCACAGAATGAACTAGGTGGAAAAGACCTTTGAGATCATCGAGTCCAACCTATGACCTAACACCTCTTCATCAACTAAACCATAGCACTCTGTCCAGTCTTTTTTTAAACACATCCAAGGACAGTGGTGACTCTACCACCTCCCTGGGCAGAAGATTCCATGCCCAATCACTCTTTCAGTGAAGAATTTTTTATTATAATATCCAACCTAAACCTCCCCTGACACAGGTTCATTCCCTCAAGTCCTGTCACTGCTCACCACAGAGAAGAGATCAGTATCTGCGCCTCTGCTTCCCTTCACAAGGATGTTGAAGACTGCGATGAGGCCACCCCTCAGTTTCCTCCAGGCTGAACAAGCGAAGTGACTTTAGCTGCTCCTCATATGGCTTCTCCTTCAGACCCTTCACCATCTTTGTTGCCCTCCTTCCAACACACTCTAATAGCTTAATGTCTTTCTTATATTGTGGCACCCAAAACTGTCCCTTAGCACTCGAGGTGAGGCCACCCCAGTGCAGAGCAGAGCAGGACAATCCCCTCCCTTGCCCGTGCCTGATACACTCCAGGACACAGCTGGCCCTCCTGGCCGCCAGGGCACTGCTAATTCTGCCTGTGGCTGCTGTACCCCCAGCTCTGGGGATAGCACAGTGAGCACCAGTGGGAGAGAGGCAGGCACTGATGCCTGGCTTAGGGGTATCCATGTGGGGAGCTGCCCCTGCTTCCATGTGCCAGCCACCCTTCCCTCCCCGTCCTCACACCTCACCTTGCCTTGCTGTCAGGCACCACACAGGCACAGGTGGCTGCCACCCACCCTCCTGCCCTCCACAATCCTGTGGCTTCCTGCAAAACCCACTGAGGTTTTTAATGGGTGGGTTGTAGCAGCTGGGGCTGCAGCCAGCCCTAGAGTGTGGAGAAGTCCAAAGTCCTCCTCTGACAGATAATGGGGCTTTCCATTTCCAGAGGATTGATTTTTCTTTTTTCTTTTTTTTATTAATGGTTTTATTCAGTGACTGCAGTCACTAGAACAGAGAGTAAAAGTTCCTCTTTCATACAATGGTGACTTTGTGACCTCCCCAGTGCAAGTCTGGGAAACAAGGGTTTGTAGGAATTTGCTCCCTGCCTCTTGACACATACCTTCATGATTAGCAATGTGAACTTACCTGTCATGCTGACAGCAAAAATCAGTATTTGCAAGTTTGGTTCAGATACAAACTAGTCTGACGGGCGTTTCCAAGCACAGGATGGGGGAGAAAGTACACTTGTGTAAATGTATCTATTCCAACCCAAAAAGGCCAAGTACCGGGACACTGAAAATACACCCACATTGTTTCCATCCTCCTCTGCAGGAAGGGGCTTTCTTTGGTGTGCTTAAATTTAGGTGCATAGAAGGCTAATACCAACAACCTGGTTTTGCTTCCTGACAGCTAGAAGAGTGCTAGAGCTGCTCTTGAGAAAAATTTGGGACTCAGACTTCTCCCACCTCCCCTTGGTGGCATACAAAAGAATGGGACCAAACACTACTTTTAGTAGCAACCCCTTTTCCCTGTCAAGAAAAACATCTGTCTTCCTGTGAATCAAATTGCCATCTTTCCATACATGCCTTGGGGGAATTGCTACCACCCCCTCGGGAAATACTTTGTACCGATAACTTCTTAAAACAACAGTTCTTGGAAGGTGTGGATTGCCTAATGCCAGGAGGCTTCTGCAATCTGTCAGGTGTGAATTGAATCCTTTGGCTGATTGCTGGCCCCCTCTGTTACTGAGCTGGACACTCTAGGGGGTGTTTAAAGAGGACACATCTTTAGTTACAATGCACATCTCCAAAACAGCATGATCTACACAGCCTAGAAATCCTAAAGGGCTTCTAGAAAGTCAGCACGGCATGACTAGGGAACAGCATGTTCTCCAGTGTGTTTACAGGTTATTTGTGAAATTTGGACTCCAGAAATGCAAGCAGCCTCACTAAAAGGAAATTTCAGGTTGCAGTTGCACCGCCCTTATTCCTTATTCTCACAGGTTGCAGTGTTTCAAGACACTGCATTCCAAATGAAAACAATTACTCCTGCAATATTATCTGCCAGGCAGGATTCTGTGGGCAGGGGTTAATGGTGGAGCAGTTTATTATATCCTTTCCCTTTGGCAGATGTAATCAATCAAGAGGCAATGAATCTTGTGGATTCCCTGAAAACTTGTCATAGGCTAACTCCCACCTCCAAGTACTGTTTCTGAGGAGCAGCAAAGAGTCAAGTCCTTTGTGCAACACCTACTCCATTTCTCCAATGCTGCACTCCTATTTCCTTGCCCCTGTGTTTGAGTAATAGTGTAGCAGGACCATGTGCTTCCTGCAGGTTTGGTTTCCATGAACAAGAAGCTAGAATTCTTCTGAGATCTTTCTAGTACCCAGTTGCTCCAGACCTTGCTGAGGGCTGGCACTGATAATTTCTCTTCTGTAACAAATGCTTTTATAAGTACCCGGTGGCTAGCTATTAATTTTCAAGCTCCAGATGTGAATAGCTGAATCAACTCTACAGAAACACAGTTATAAGTGTACAGAAAAAAAATGGCAGAATGAAACTGCACTTTAGCTGTTCAAGTAGACAAGTAACACACTGAACACACCTTCCTTAATGAAGGAAGTTGACACTTGCAGTTTAGCTTCATCAGCTGAGCAGCAGCAGTTTAATAGTGCCCATGTTGTTGTGATCTGCACTGTAACCTCGTTTTCCTGCAGAATTGGATTGGAAGTCAGCAGAGCTGTAGGTCTCCCTGCCGTGTAACAGCAGATGAGGTCTTGTGATGGGTTACAATTAGTTTGATTCACATGGAAGATGTGGTACCGCTGATTCATCCTGCTAAAAATGGCCAAGGGAGCGAGGAAACCACAGTGAACAGGACTACATGGATGACTTGTATGTGCCAATCAAAGCTTACATTGGCTTTGCAGTCTAACAACACTCTAAGCATCTTTCTTGAGGTTTTTTTGTGTTTGTTTGTTTTTTAAATTCCTGGTAGCATGCTATCATCAGCAAAATAGACAGTCATCAAACAACAATTTCAGCAGAGGGGTCAGTCGGTGGCTAGCTTTCCCCTCACCTCACAGCTCCCTGCAGGGCAGTGTTGAATAACCTGTGCTGCTGTGGCCTGTTACCTCTCATGAAAAAAGGTTGAGACAACTGATTTGTAATTATTCAAGGACAGTGAAGTTACTGGTGAGCAAGAATTGTACTTTCAATAAATAAACTGGCCTGAAATTTCCAAGACCTTTACTCTAGCTTCCCAGAAACTGTTAGGTAAATGGAAGTGGTTGCAATATTCACAACCTCTACTGGATACAGAACTGTGGTGGTGTTACAGCCCATTTGCACAATGCTGTTGTTGTAGTTCAAGATAGCCTGTACCTTTGAATACTCAACTGCTCTTGCCTTTGATGAACTTTCCAAGCTTCTGCCCTGTCTTTGAGCTTCTGACAGGGAGAAGTCTAGTTAGTCATCACACACTGGTCCCTGAGTAAAAAATACTGATATTTTTCCTTCACAGTCTAACCAGAATTTAGCCCTACTCATAAACAACAGAGAATAGCAGAAGTTGAAGTAGCTGGAAAAAAATTTTACAGAAAAGCATATTGGTTTATCTAAAGCATCAGAGAGAAAAGAGTTAAAACCAAGGGCAGGCCTACATTTGTATTTTCTTTAATATCATTTTCATAGTCTGTAATTTAGGTCCCAGTTGTCTGAGGGCTCTTCTCCACTGTGTCTGGATGCAGCAACCTAACCCCTTGTTTCTGTCTCAGAGTGCCCTAAATCTGATTTTGCTGGGTTTCCCTTTACCTGTATTGTTCCAGAACTCTACCTCTGTCCTGGAATACCTCAAGAAGCCTGGTACAATTTGCAGTTTTTAAGATAGTGATGAAATTTCAGCAGTTGATTTAGAATACTTGACAGTCAGCATTTAAGTTTGAATCACTGCTCATTTCAGTAGAGAAAAGAAAAATCCTTCAGGATGGAATTAACTTTTTTTTTTTTCAGAAAATGTGACTGTGTATGAATGTAATATGCTGGAAATAAGTATTAAAATCATAAAGACATCTCCCACACTTTTTGAATCTCAGACACATACCTGCAGAATCTGCTTCTGTAATTTTGAACTCCTTTTTGAGGATTTGCTATTCTAGTGCAATATCAAATGCAGTCCCATTGTTGGCTATGAAGGGGTGTTGCAATCCAGAGTACAGCCATCTTCTCCAAACAATCAGAGGGGGCTTATCTGTGTCAGTGACTGCCAGTAATGGCTAGTGAATATATACATTGGGGGATCTTCCCTTTTTGAATATGGGAATTAAAAAAAAATTAAGTTCACAAGTACATTTCTAAAGAAATGTCCTTTTAAAGTAGCTGAAGTCACTTACTCTTGTGCTTTGTGCCTCACACTGTACCTTTGATCTTGAACAGTAAAGATGCCTGTCTGTTGTGTCTGGTCACTTAAATATTTATGAGTGGTGAGCTCTGCATCGGTTATCATCATGCATTTTCCATACAGCACAGCAACTAAGCAATACTACAAAGCCAAGGTAATCTTCAGAGCTGGCTCTTGACATTTCCCGATTACTATGCATTGTCCTTTTGAGGGCTAAACCCTGCCTGAGGACACGCACATGAAACGATTTGTCTGTTCTGTCAATAGACAAGGAATATGCATACATACCCTGAAAACAGAACAGGCTCAAAGAGTCTCTTCATCCAAAGTACTCCAAGGGTACTGAAAATTAGTCCTTTGACCCTTTCTTTTAATTAAAGAGAGTTACCATAATAACAGTAAGAATAACCACTATGTCTTTGCAGCAGACCTTACTTCAGAATCAACTACTCCTTCCTCTCGTAAGCTTTCTGTTTTCTCTGCCTTTTTTTTTTTGTTTCCCAGGAATCCTTTTGTGTATGGTGAGCTATCGGATAGAAGGTGACTGATCTTTTAGTCTGGTCTCTTGAGCACTGATTTGTGACTGCTCTGATTTAGTCTGTAAGACAGAGTGTGCTGTGTCATTTCTGCACAGAGCAATAACAGATATGGTAGAGTTCTTGGAAGTTCAAAAAGGAGAATGAAAGATGAGACAAAGCAAGTAAGGGCAATTTTTTTTTTTCATATTTGCTTGTATTGGATAATGTTTATTTTTATCCACACATTGTTGCTCTGGACCCAATGTATAATCAGTCATATATTGGGATAAACTGATGTTCAGTCACACAGAGTTCTTTTTACTGAAGTATATAAAGGTGTAAAATTTTTGCTATATAAAGAATGCTAAATAACAGAGCTTTTTAGTGTTGGAATTTTTTTTCCCAGAATGTGCTAATGGCCAAACATATGCACACAGTTCCGGAGAAAACAAAGGAATACACAAGTATTAAATACTAACAGCTGCTCTGTTCAGGCAGCAGCCACATGCTGTCCTGTTTTATAAAAATTAATTGAAAAGACT
Organism: Hypocryptadius cinnamomeus; assembly: GCA_013400635.1. Classification (NCBI taxonomy): domain Eukaryota; kingdom Metazoa; phylum Chordata; class Aves; order Passeriformes; family Zosteropidae; genus Hypocryptadius; species Hypocryptadius cinnamomeus. The sequence goes on along the minus strand of VYZP01078248.1, from coordinate 1,170 downwards.
TCCACTCAAAATAATCATGCCACTTGAATTTTTAAAAGCCAATTCAAAATGTTTTACTTTCAGAGGAATGACTTCCTACAGAGTTCAGATCTACATTTGGTTATAAAAATACCTGCTCTGTATTGCCACACAGCAGGAAATTTAAAGCCCAAAGGGATCACCAGAAATCCACCAGTTCTAGCCCAGTCCTTTCTGGAGAGTCAGAACAAATTCATCTAAATGGTAAAAGAAAAATCTTTTTCTGAATGTCCTTGAAATACTTTAAGTATGGAGAACATGTAGATCATTTCCCTCACGTTCTTGCTCCAATGTACAAGGAAAACAATTATATGCACCTTTCTTATAGAAGCAGGGGGTTAGTGGCAAATTAAAACAGGTGAGCCTAATGGTTTTGTGTGTGGAAGGTGAGGTAGGATGCCTTGCTCAAACTGGAGCATATGAACATTATTTGTCCTTTGTTTCTACATTAGGGGCTCTTGATCGAAGCCCTGTTAGTCTTTCAATTTTTACAACAAATAGCAGCTTTGACCTTTCACAAGTAGGTAATGCATCTTAAACCTCTAATAATTTTTGCTGATCTGTTTGCCCGCCTACTGGAGGGGCCTTCCCGTTTTCCTGCATTGTTCATTTGTGCATTAAGCCACTTCATGGACCAATTGCATTTGTGAAGGATTTTTTTCTGTATGTTCCTCTATATACATGTACGTGTATCTAACTATGTGTATAGCATTTGTCGACAAATCATTTACCCAGATAGTGAGGATGTGCCTTTGTACTTTCAAGCTTGTGGTGAGAAGCAAGTAATCAGCAAAGTCATAGATAACCTGTGGCAAACATATCAGCCTCAATAAACAGCCTTTGTGTTAGTACTCTCCCCAGTCCTTGTCACTTACGGTAATCAAAACCCCTTGTAAAGTGTATTTTGAATTGTTTGGAACATAATAAAGATAATATGTTACTAAGGCTTATTTTTCTTTCACTATTTTAGCAGTAAATATTTTCCCACAGGTGTCAAGCAGCTTGATGCATAATGTGATTTGACATGAGACTATTTAAAGAACACTTCTCAGCAACATTTTGTACTTTTCTACTTCCATTTGGGACTTTTGGTATTATATGTGTTCTATAGGTAGCATTTCAACAGTTTTCACTTTCTTCTTTCTGTAGTCC
>VYZP01078245.1:14508-35108 GCA_013400635.1 Hypocryptadius cinnamomeus | reverse complement strand
AATTGAGCTACATTTTGCATATTTCTTGAGCCCTATACATTTCAGTGTATACACGTGACTTTACAGAGAATTAAACAAATTATGTAGATCATGTTCAGAGCTGACTTTGATAACAGAAATTGAAGAGCCTGTTTTTAGACAGTCAGAGATAAGAAATGCTTTCCAACAAAAAGGTAGTTAACTAGTTAGTATGCAAGGGAAAACACAGTCAAAATAAATATAAGAATACAGTATGCTGTATATCTGAACAGTGCTCAGATATCCTGCTCTTTGCATGAATTATTTGTATTTGCTTCCCTTGCTGCTAGCATCAAAGTCTTAAAAAAAAAAAAAAAAGCCAGCAGTCATAAAACAAAGATTGAAGATGAGGCCTGATCCGGAGACCTGTAACCTGGAAAGCAGAAGCAAGGTGCATTGCCATCTGCCAGATGACAAGCAGATGAGCATCCTTCCACTGGGAAGGATGTAATGTCACTTAAAAGATCAGGGCTGACTGTGGATTCTAGGCAGTTGCAGTGGATTGTTTGCTTGCTTGGATACTGCTTCTGATCAGGAGAGGTTTATAGGGTAATTGGATCAGACTTAATATCTCAGATATTCATAAACCATAGAATGGTTTGGGTTGGAAGGGACCTTAAAGATCATCTGCTTCCAAACCCCCTGCCATGGACAGGGACACCTTCCACTAGACTGGGTTGCTCAAAGCCTCATCCATCCTTGGCTGTGAACACTCCCAGGAGTGGGGCAGGCACAACTTCTCTGGGAAACCTGTTCCTCACTACCCTTACAGTAAAGAATAGTGCCTCACTACCCTCACAGTAAAGAATTCCTTCCTGACATCTAATCTTAACTAACCCTCCTTCAGTTAGAAGCTATTTTTTCCTGCCCTATCACCACATGCCCTTCCTTGTAAGAAATCCCTCTCCAGTTCTCTTGTATTGTCACTTTCTGTTCTATACAATAATATTGTAGCCTGGTTTTGATGGCGATAAAACCCCTCTAGAGAGGCAGAGTCCTTTTTCTCACTCTCCTCATTTGCTTCAGTCAGGAATTACCTTTTTTTGTGCCACAGCAGGTTCTGGACTGTAATACAGTGCTGGTAAAAAATGCCACTCCTTTTTCAACTGCATGACAGGGACAAGCATGGCAGAGCCCTGCTGCTTCCCATGGAGAGATGAGCCTGGGGTCAGGGCTCTTGCTCTAAGGAGCAGGAAGTGAGTGTGGCAAGGTGTGGGGAGGGTTGTACACACAACCTGTACACAACCTGACCCATGACACAGAGCAGAGGTGGCTGCTGCCATCCTGGCCACAGGGGACAGTCTCCTCCATTGGCTGTCCTCATCCCACTGCCCTCCACTCAGGGAAATGGGATAGCTTGGCTCACAGATCCTCTCAGAGGATAAACACCATGTTCTTCAAAAGATATCTGTAGCAAGATATTCAGGAGATACCTCTGTTCACTATGCTTCTGCTGATAAAATAAACACTGTAATTGAAATCTGCATTTAATAAAAGTTGTTATGCATGGGGACTTCAGCAGCATACTTCGTTTGAACTCTAGTCTTCATAATCAGTTTTTTCTTGCTAATCTCTAATCTCTATTACATTCTACTAACAGTATGGGAACTGATGGTCACTCAAGAAATACCTTTTATATTCAGTTTCCTGGTTAAAAGGACATTTGGAATTTGGGACTCTTAGCATCACTAGATCATCTGGATTTTCTCTGTGTGGTTTAATATTGTCCTAAAAATAATGAAACTTAATCTGGACAACAGGGCAATTGAGATATACTGAGCAGCCAAAGAGCTCCTAACAGAAGAACAAACTATAATTTTTCAGTGGCATAGGGATGCTGCCTCTGCATGGGTAGCTAGTCCACAGCACAGGTGGAAGTTAATTTGCTTTTGCTGTCCTTTGGAATGGAAAAGCAGGGAGGGAGACAATTGCTGCAGAGCAGCAGAAGCATTGCAATGTGCTTGTTGCACAGTGACGTCAAATCATTGAGCTCATGTCCCATTCATTTCTGTTTTAAGGATATCACATGGGGAGTGTGCTGGCAATTTGGTTTGATGTTTGTATTGCAGGAGCTACTTCCTAAGGCTTAGACAGAGATACCAACTGCGTTGTGTGTTATTTTATCAGCTCAACTCTCAGTTTTTTAGAGGAAAAATAATAGCATCTTTCACTACCTTAAACTTATAGTAAGCAATTAATCCAGTTCTCTGGAGGAGGTCATAGAGAAACTATATGAGACACTGACTGAAATTTATATTTCTTTTACTGATTGGTCTCCAGTGAAAAACCCCAGAAGATAAGATCCCTGAGCAAACTGCGTAGGAAATTTCCAGTTAAGCTTTCGTTGATTCTGCTGGTCTTGTGAGAATCAATTGACCAGCAGAATTGGTAACTTTTCTCATATTATTTCCCCTCATCTACTCCTCCTTAATAAACATTTCAAAGATTTGGATTAAAAAAATTTAGTATATTGAAAGTGCAAGTTAGAATACAGTGTTGAACAATACATTAATGCAAGTTCTGGTGCCCTAAAATATACCAACCGGTAGAATTCCATAAAAAAAATCATATTGAAATTTCTGTAATTCTAACCACCTTATTGTAATGCCAGTTTGTGTCAAGTGTTCCTTCCCTCTGACCTCATTAGGCATACCTCGTCATTAGATACACTGTTACTAAAGAGTTTTAACTTAAAAGCTGCTTTGATTAATGCTTGGTTGGACTGAGGATTTATTGTGTAGGATTAACTAGATTTAAAAATGGCAAAATGCCATAGTAACTTTAATGCCAGACTTTAATGAGAAGCAGAAGTAAACTCCAAGGACCCTTATGATTTTTAATATGGACTAAACTCATGTGCTCGTTACCTTAATGTCCTGTCCTATTTTATATGCAAGTACTTCAATAATTCCTAGAGAACAGTAGCCTAGAAAGTGTATTGCAAATGTGTAACCTGAAGTATGTACATATTTTTAATGAATCTTAAATTTTGATAATTTTATAATCAGATTTATTCAGTATTATTATCAAATAGAGGAAAACTCTTTGCACTGGTTTGGGCCTTTTTAATTAAGAAACAATATGGAAGTAAGACAAAACCACACTGGCAAACATTTTTCCCAATAAATAATGTACTGACAATGTAGATGAAAAGTGCATTTTCACATTTTTGTGTCATCTGCTAATCAAATTTCTTTTTACTGTCTTCTTAAGTTCATTAAGTGCTCCTGAAAGTTTATAAAGTTGGCGCTTCTAGAGTTTAATAACCTTATTTTTTTACCATTGATCACATATTTTAGTATATGATACTGCCAAGAAAACCCAGACCATTCTCACATCCGACAACATTTGGTCGTCTCCTTAAATCCTACTAGACTTGATAGGATTTAAGCATATACTTAAATGGTAATGCACTGCTCAATGAGGGCCTTTGTATCTGACATTTTTTCTGTCCATGCTATCTTTGCTGAGATAACCAAAGGGCACTGATTTATTATTATTATTAGAGCTAAACAGGAAAAACTTTCTCATTCAAAAAGCTTGTAAACTTTTTTTTTCTGAATTGATGGTGAGTTCCCAATTTTGTTTATTTTTCAGTGAACTTTCAATAGTAGAAGCATGTAATTACATTTTTGTTTCTGCACAGTTATATGCTGTGAGAATTAGGCAGAACGTACTAATAAGCAATATCAACAGTTCTGGTATTGTCTCTGCCAAAGCAGGTAGGATGGCATCCAACCAGGTTCTTCGACTGTAATGCCAAATTTCTCATTGAAATCACAGATGTGTCGGACATGACTTAAATAGGATTACTCACTCAAGCAAATTTACACCAGGGTCTAAGGCATATATCCAGCTTCCAGTGGGTAAGGAGCCTGCATTCTCATTTGGCTCTGGGCCTTGGGCACTTGCATAACGTTGCTTGTGTAACTTACCCTGCCAAAAATGAAACCTGCATCAACATGGTTACTCATACCAGAAAAATTGTGCCTGTGGACAAGTGATGACAGTCAGGGATCCTGCTTCCTTTTGTAACACACTGAAAACTTCTGGTTTCACTGATGATTGAAGCTCTTTAGCCAGCATTACCATTGCAGTCCCTATTGATAATTTCTGTACCACTGAGTTGTTTTTGTTGGGTTTTTTTTGTCACTTCTGGATTCTTTACTTGACTCATTACTATTATTTGTTTCTCTTTTTTTTTTTTTAATAGGGAGAAGGCCAGCAAAAACGAAGGACAAAAAGAAGAAGAAAAAGAATTTGATGGAAAGGGCTCAGAAGCAGCACAGCATCTTTTTAGCAACAGATAAAACAAGCCAATAAAGACTTGATTTTCCTTAATGTATTTTTTTGCAAAGTGCACAAAAGCTGCTATATGATCCTGCCCATGGATGCACTACAATTCAGCTGCTTTGACAGTATTGGTGGCAAATAACTTGTGAAAATAAAGCCCACAAGCTTGTTTGTTTTATTTATATATTTTTTATTTTATTTTTTCCTCTCATTTTTGACCTGAAGACTTCAAGGTCAGCAGTGCACTGAGTTGGATCAGTGGAAGCGGTCCTGAAGTGCATCAGCGATATTTTTCTGAGTGCCTGGTCAACATGTTGTCAAGGAAAGAAATCTACACAGCACCAGTAGGTGGACTTGTGCATATTTAAATAAACAGGGGGAAAAGGAAGTCTTGGAGTTGTAGGTACAATTGGATTTATGGCCTTTGTTTCCTGTATTTGTACATTTCAAGAGTAAATGGATATGACTTATCTACTTAGTGTTAATGTACATTGTTCTCACCCCTGCTACGTTGACCCAGTTGTGTAATAAAACTGCTTTAAGACAGCGTGCTGCAGGATTCACTGCTCAGACTCACCCAAGCACAACAGACTCTGTGTGTACATATTACTCTGTCTACATATAAATGAACATATTTACTGTACATCTATGCATTTTTATGTATAATACTTTATACATGTTTAAAGGTATGTCCTGTTGGTTCTAGTAATGTACTTTAAATAATCCAGTAAATGTTTACTTTTTGCTATGTTTTAACTATCTTCTCATGTTCCTCAATAGTTACAAACTGGATTTTTTTTTCTCATCTGCAAAGCACGCTCATTTGCAGAACTACCTTGCACTGACCCTCACAATGAGTGTCAGCTCTGAAGTATACTTGCCAGACTAGGAATCCACAAAATCTTTCTGCTATTCAGTACTTCTGTCTCAGCCTCCATGTATTTTGTCTCAGAAAAAGAAGTTTAATGTTTTTCAAGATGAGGCATGATGATGATAGAAGTTTTGAGTGTCAGGAGAGAAATTACTTGTAAAATTCTTGGTATCTAAGACTCTATGTGTAGTTTGGGGTTTTTTGTTGTTTTTTTTTTTTTTTCACCCCCCCATTGTAATGAAGTGTTTTATTTCAGTTAGTCCTGATGCAGTCAGATACGAAAACAAATAATTTTTCTCTCTGAACAAGGGAGAAACAAAATGAGGTCATGTAAGGTCAACCATTCAAAAGTATAGAAAACACCAGTTGCCCAGTATTGCCGATTATTTGTAGATGCTTAACAAATTTATTCTGCAGCTATTGTTTGCTTTGGGGTATTTTTTGAAGGGGAGAGGTAGAGACAATTTTCTGTGTAGGACATTAAATGGCACAGGATATGTAATTTGGTAATCTAGCATTATTGAGCTAGCATTCAAGGTGATTTTTGGATACCTGACAGGGAAAGCCTACACTAAAATGCCTGTCACTTAAGAGAAATTATTTCACTTTTAGACCTAAAACTTGAATACAACCTACACAAAAAAAAAAAATGAAGCAGCAAAACAAGCAAAACAGACCCCAGACCTCCACAAACCTCTTTTTGACATATGCTTTATAAAAATCCCACAAATTCCAGTTTTAGTTTTATGGGTTATATGCTTTTCAAATAAACTAGGGAAATAAAGCATCTGTAAGCACAAATATATCTGCATTTAGTTATGACAAGTGTTACTACCGAAATATACATATGTTAGACACATATGAATGTTCCATCAAGCTGCATGTGGACTTCCACTCAGCTATGAGGTTTTCACTGTATGTTCATATTTACCTAGAACATAATAATGTTACAGACAGTAAGATTGCTCTAATCCTGGGATGCTATTTTGGACATAAAATGCTCACTTCAGAAAGAAGAAAAAAAAAGAAAAAGAGAACTGTAGCTGTTTGTTTGCTTATTGGTTATCAAATTTGGTTGTAAGTTCAGTTAATGCCCTCATACAAGCCTTTCAGTAGTGGTTATAAATATTGTATTAGGCATGTCATGGAAAGAATGCTACAAAATACAATAAAATGGTGTCACAAGCTCCTGAGTAAAATATTTTTGGTCCTTTTTAATTAAAATAGCATATTATTTTGGAATTTCATATATGTAGAAAAATTTCAGAAGGTGGGGAGATGCAGATTTTCTTCCACTGGAGTAGAAAATATGAGGGTTTTCCATACAACTGTTTTGTTTGAAAAGATCTTGAGGATTAGATGTACATTGATTTCTCCTGTCCCAGTCACCTTCACACCAAGAGTTTTCTTGGGAGTGTAGAATGAAAAAAAATTATGGCTAAGTAGCCCTCTGTAGCTCTTCCTTTGTCCTGGACATCCTGCCTTTGCATGGTGGACCCTGTCAGTTTGTTCATAACACTGGGGTTTTGTAGGATCACACTTTGGAGGTTGGAAAGGACCATTCCTTGGACATTAGGAAAAGGAGATTTGCACTGAGAAGGTGTTTGGTCATGGGCTCCTCAGGGAAGTGGTCATGGCACCAAGCCTGTCAGACTTCAAGGAGTGTCTGGACAGTGCTCTAGTAAAATGGTTTTGTTTCAGGTACACCTGTGAGGAGCAGGGATTGGACTCAGTGATCCATATGGGTCTTTTCCATCTTGAGATATCCTATGATTTGATGAATCTATGACCTTGAGAGATCAGCAAGTCAAAATATTTGCATGAAACAGGGCTACCTTGAAGTTATCTTCAGATACTGTTTCTTGATAAAGTGAAGAAGATCAGGTTTCCAAAGCTGGATAGCGTAAAAACAGCCTGTGCCCATTGTGGTTTATTTCCTTTAAATTTGATCAGAAGTGGACTTACAAAGGTCGTAGTTCTTTTCTGGTAAGCAACTGACCAGGTACAAATGCCACCTTTTCCCCCCTTTCATAGGTGTTACTGCTTTTTGAATCTGTTTCTCTCAAAGAGCAGAAGGTTTCAAAGCAGTGTAACTTTTGTGTTCACAAGGCTTTTATGCCCTAGTTAACGATTCACGATTGGAAATTCATTTAAAACTACAGAAGATTCAAATTAGGAGGACAAAGAACTTTATATGTTGTAGTCATGGGTTTTAAAACACTGTTACATTGCTGTGATGAGTAGAAAGTGCTTTTTCAAAACCATACATTATTTTATATCTTAGTCATTTGTCCCAGAAAAGATAATTGTATAGTGCACTGCGTATTTAGGATCTCTCTATTCTCAGTTTGCCTTAGCTTATCCTGGCCTCCTAATATCTGTCTCTAAATTAAAACAAAACAAAACCAAACAAAACAAAACAGAAAAAAAACCCAAACTACTTTAAAAATACCCTAGGTGCATCTTTAAAGCAATTATTTTGTGGCTGCCTGGTCTTTATTGCATCTCAGCTACTCTTGTTAGTGAGAAATTATTGTATATGTCTCTTTGTTTATTCCTGGGGGAAAAAAACCAATGTTGCATTCCACATTATGGTAATGCAAACCTTCCATATTAAAAATGTCAGTATAAGGAAATTGTTTTCTTGCACCTGTATGCTCAATATAAAGATATCAGCAAAAGAATAGTGAATAGTTATAGAGCTTACATGATGTGTCTTAATTTATCAGTATGAATTACAGAAAACTGCAGAGCAGAAAAAAAAGTAGATTTTCATCCATGTTAGCTAAAAACAAACCAAAGATCAATTAAATGCCATGTTAACTTTTTTAAACAAAAATATTGCTAAAATCCTGATTGAAACCTCATAAAATAAGAAGACAGATCTTTTTCAGACAGATTAAAATCAAATTCAGTGCTTCAGCATTTTTATGCTGATGAAATAGAATATAGAATAAAAATAACCAGATATTTCTGGCACAAGTGCCATGCTTTTTTAAGTGGGTGATGTTACTGAAGGCTGATGCTACCACTTACCAGAGGGTATGAGAGTTTTGAATTCAAACTCTCTTCACCAACAAAATGTATTTGTCTTTTGACACCAGTCCACTTTCATGTCCAATGGTGTAAGCCAGCATGAATTCCAGTAAGCTCTAGACTGAAGTTATTTTGGACTGACACCAAGAAGAACAAAATGTACCCTTCTGAAAGTGTAACCCAGAAACCACTGTCAGCTTTTTGTTTAGTTCTTTACCGAAAGCTCTGTGCTGAACCTGGCATCGTTTCTTTTATGAGAAGCCTCAGCCTCAGGACTGAGGAAAGGACATTAACTTTAGGAAGTATTAGAGCAGCCTGATCTGCAGGACATCTGGGAGAAGAGCAGCCCAGTGTTTGAAGTGCAGTTCCTCTCAGAAGAGAAAAACTTCAAGAAAAGTGTGACTAGAGAGAGCATCCGAAGTGAGCCCAGCCTTTAGTCCATTGCCAAACTCTTCCAGACTTCAACTGATTTTTTTAAATGCAAACTAGTTCTGTTTATGTTTGATAAACATATGTCTTCAACCCCAGTGAAGCTGTATACTTACTTAAAGGGCCAGTAACACATCTGTGGTTGTGCCAGCTGCAAAAATGCTCCCAGCCTCCTTGTTTTCAAGTTGTGTCTTCAGTGACACTTGTGTCACACTTGGTTTTAATTGGGCAATACTGATGAAGATAACTAACAGTTCATAGATAACAAATGAATAAACACTAAAAATGAGGCTGGTTTGTTCCACCCCTGTGACTTTTCAAAATAGAAATTCAGCTCAAGAAAGCAAACATGTCTTGGCTTGCAACTATTTCTTAGCTTCCCTTCAGACTTTAAGGGGGCTTTATGAGAAAGATAAAGAGTTTTGGGGGTTTAGTTGGGGTTGTTTGGTTTTATTGTTTTTCCCCTGATATCCTCTTTTTTTTAAATATTTATTTAAATTTTTTTTTGTCAGAACCTGCAGTGAGACTTTCTGTTTGGTTTCTGTTTCTGAGTTTGCCATCTACAGAAGCTAAGGGCCACAACTGCAAGGGGGCTCCTGATATTTGCTCCAGAATTGTTTCAGTCTTTCATTTAATTGTCTTGTGGTAGTTACATGGAAAGTCTTAGGGACATGGAGTGCAGCCACTGGATTTCTCTGTCATGGCCTGGTGCTCTCCTTTTGGCCTCATATTCCTTGTTATGCTGTAGCCTGGCTTCAGTAGGAGCAGTGAACAGTTTTTCTACCATAAATGTCTTCTAGTCTGCATATTCTCTTGGCTAGGGCATGTGGTTTCTAACTCTAAGGCTGATCCTAGCGAGTTAAAGAGAAATTCAAGGACTAAAGGTCTATAAACAGATGATGAGAGGCATGTATGTAACCTCTCACAGCTATAATCTAATACATGAATAGGTAAGTTTATAGGTAAATATAATGGCCATCCCTGATCCAGTGATTGCAGATGCTGAGGGAGTATGAGATGAATGGACAGCAGATAATGGCTCAGGTATTGCACAGTATTGCCCATTGCCACTGTTGGAGACAGAATATTAAACTATTGGTTTGACTTGTTAGAGCTTCTCTTTTAGGCTTTTATGGAAAAGTATGTTGTGTTTGCTGCTCGACTAAGATCGTTTAGATAATGGGTTTTCTGCCCTTTTTTTTGGTTCATAATGAATTTATAAATTTAAATCAGTTTGATCCCAGTTCAATGGGATTGTTTAAAATCAAAGTCTTTGATCAGTTCTCTTGGGACTGTTGATGAAGGCAGTCAGTGATCTTAGCGGGGAAGGTAAAAGGTCTTTATACCCTAAAGGTATATTGGACTTTGAACTAAAACTGTGACAGTTAAGGACAAGGTGATTGATTGTAGAAACCTGGCAACAGGAAGAAAGATGTGAAAGAAATATTTTTCAGTCTTAGTTTTGTATGCAGTAATGGTAAATATGTGTGAATGCTGAATGATAGCATTTTAAAGATCTGTGATGAGATGAACAACATTGTGTTTCTCCTGTATGTAAGTAACTGCAGTTCTGCAATGCTGATTATTTGAATGAGGCAATGTATCTTTATTTTTATTCTAATTTTGGGTTTATTTTTTTTCTTTCATGCTAACAGTGCAGCACAAGGATTTGGGGGTTTTACCTACTCTTTCTTCCCCTCCCCTCCTGCTCCCTGGTACCCCGTCTGCCATAATTCAAGGGATTCCCACAAGCCTGAAGCTGCAGATGCTTTGCAACACACAGCTGACTTGGATATGTTTTGGCATGTATTTTCAAGTGACACAGCTAGGCACTCTGAAGAAAATCCAGATGTTATTCTGAGAGAGAGAGTAGGTAGCATGTACATTCTAGATAAGTATAGTAATTCTTATTCTTTCCCTGGTCAATGTCATTCTTTTAGGTGTGATGCAAGAAGAAAGAGCAGATATAATTTTTGGGAAGCCTCCAAATCCACTTCTTAGAAAAGTAAAGATTTTTTACCATACTAGAATTGGTGTAGTTTTAAGCAGAATGGTACTATTGTTGTGCTGAATAAACAGAGAAGATGGAGAACTCAGCTCCACAACAGAACTTCGTACCACAAATAACCTGATCATAAAATTACCTTTGCCCTATTAAAATGGCAAATAACTGATAAAAATATTAAAAAAGGCTTCTTGAGCAAATAAAGATCATTTAAGGCTCACGGACTCTTTGCTAACAATGAAGAAAGTGTGTACATTTCAGCCTGGACTACTGTACCACCAAGGCATTATTCAAGACCAGTCTTGAATCCTAGGATTGATTTTTTTAAGATCTGGAATAGGATTTGAAACATAGAGCAGGCCAATTTTAATTTCTTTAGTGCAATATCATAGTATCATAAAATGGTTTGGATTGGAAGAAACCTTAAAGATCATCTAGATTTTTAGAAATAAACTCTCCAACCAGTTTGATAGGTTAAAAAGTCAGCATTATTTTATTCAGAATTGTGGGTGCATGGGGATAGCTCCACCTAACATACACAAACACTTTCAAAACTTTTCATTATTTATACATTTTAGCAAACAAATTAATGTTCGTTGGCTCATTAATGCTCATAAATTACATAATTTGCTTCATTAATTAGTATTCTGTCTTCCATTGGTTATTGATTTCTCACTTATTCTAGTTAGTCCACCCAGACTGGGTTTCAGGACAATTGTTAGTTAGTTTCTTTTTTTATCTCAGGGCTCTGAAAAATGTCCTTGTGGTCCATGAATTCTGCATTTCTTGTGCCCAATTTTAGCAATATAGCTCTCTCCCAAGGCTTTGATAACCTCCTTGCAGGTTCTGAAGCCTATCAAGGTTGATTACAACTGCTTTAGTAAAGCTTAGTTTCATTAATTTTTCCAAACTGTGTTCCCACAATAGCAGCTTATCACAAACCTTGCTAAATGCTGTCTACAATGGTATGTGACAGAGTGGATAATTGCACTGCTTATTACTATTTAAAGCAATTAATTAGAAAATTAATCAAAACAATTAATTATAAAAGTGATTAGAAAGTTATATCATTTACTGTGCACAGTATGGTACAAAACTAAGCATTAATCATGGCAAGGGATGAAACACTATTGTGTTAAGGTTAAAAGAATTTTCCAGGGTCTTCCCCCACTGCTGCATAGATGCCTTTTTAAAGAAATACAGCCTGTTCTGTAACAGCCTGAAGGACTAAGTGAGCATATGCCAGAAAGAAGGGCAGTGCAGAGCTGGTAATTTTTAATTCTTGTGTCTATATGTGTCTTTACAGCTGAGAAAGCATGCTTGAGGACTGAGTCACAAGCCTTCTTTGACGTAAATGTAGTAACCAGATGCTTTGGAGTTCCCACCCATCTACTCCACAGATTCCAGGAATCATCACTATTAGGGAAACTTCCCCCTCTAACCATCCAGGACCCACCCTGGCAGTCACTGTCACACCACACCACCTGAGCTGGGACCGAGGCCCCTTCCTGGCTACACACCCCACACTCCCACAGTCAGAACAGCTTTCCTGACCAGCTGGGCCCTGTGCTCCCCAGGACAGAACATAAGATTTGGGGATCATTTAAATACTTTAATCATGGTGGAACAATTAAATAACAAAATAACAGCCTGAGCTGATGCCTCCCAGAAGGGACCTTGAACAAAGGTACCTCTGGGCTTTTATACCCTCACAGTCCAAGTCCACAAAAACCTGGGGGACACTGGTGCCTGTTGAATCTCTGAGTGTCTGGTGCCCTGGCCAGGCTGCAGTCCCCATGGCATTTGTTGTGTAAAGGGTCAGCAGTTCTTGGCCTCTTGCCTGGGGCTGTCACCACACAGAGCTCAACCTGCAGCTGGCACTGACTGCGCCCCGAGCTACCGGCACCGTGCGTGCTCCCCAAGAATTGTCACCAGCCCTTGTCCTCAGCTGTCCCCAGCTGTGAGATCCATGTGTAGCCACTCAAATGAAAGGGATGGAAATGCATGTGTGTTCAGCAGTTTATAAATGACAGCACCTCAGAAACAAATGCATACCATGTAGTGTACTGCTACATTGTACTAATCTTCAGAGTGGAACTGAGACTGACATCTACCTACAGGCGCTTTGTCAAATTTTGCAGCTGAATTTGTAGATCTTGCTGAGCTGAAGCTATCAGATACCACTGTGTTCACCTTGTTGGTGAGCTCCCAGAAGGCACATAGAAACTTTAGTGAATTACCATGAGTTTGAGAAGGCACAAATCTGTAAAAATACAGTCTCATCTGGTGTCCTAAAATATTATCCCATTTTCTGAGAAAATTCATACTGGATGCAGATAAAGATAAAACCAGACATATTTCAAAATTTTCATCCCAAGCTGAAGAACAGTATGATCTTAAAGTAGCAAGAATCCTTCCCTTAACCCTCTTGGATGTTATCAGATGTAATCAGAAGCAAGGCTCACAAGCACTGTTAGTGAAGTCTCTCCATGGGTAGATACTATTTCACTTCAGACCCTCAGACCGAAGCACATCTAAAATGTGTGTTTTACTTATATCTTTAACAACAGTTTAACAGCAGCAGTAAGACATGATATGGTGTATGCATTGAACTAAAAAGTGGTAGTTGCACAGGACACTGATCTTACAAGGAAAGGAGGATATCTCACAGGCTATGCCCAGCTGTGTCTGTAGAGTTGCTCAAAGTTATACACCATACAGGGAAGCATATGACACATTTAGATAATTAGCTGAAGATTAGACACCTGGATGAATCTGGGCAGTATTTCCTTTGTAAATGTGGTCACAAAGACACTATTATGTTTTTAAAACCTGGCCTTATAGATGAGCTCTCCTTTACTTCCCATTTGGTGTGTGTAGGTAAACCTGTTGCCTTCTTGGGGAATAAGTCCTTTATCCTGACTTCATGAAAAAGAATAATTGGAAGGGCAGTTTTTCATTAGTGGGTGACAACAACAACTCAAAAGCTAGTATAAGCTTAATAAGCCCTCGACTTTCTGAAAATCTCCACATTTTTTCCAAGAATATTATTTTAACCAATCCTGGTTTTCAGGATCATGGGAGAGATAGAAAGCATATGTGCAAACATGAACTTCTCAGCAGCATTGAAAGACATCAGCTTGGACTCAATGCCTTACATATTCAAAGGCATTTCAATGCCAATTATGCAAATTGCTGTTTAGAAGGCTGAGAGCTTCATAATTGTTACTTAGCTTTTTAAAGAAAATGCCAGGTTTTTAATTGTTCTGCTTTTTTAATTTAAAATAAAAAAATACTCTTTCTACCCTGAGTTCTTTATTTCAGTTAATGATTCAAAGATACATGATTGCAAATTGCTAACCAGAATTGAGGTAAGATTGATATCTGTTCATTGGCAAAAGTACTTTTTAAATAAACCCTCCAAATGTAAATGCCTACTTTATATAAATAACAAGCTAAAAGCATTCTTTTGATGAGAAATATTTGGCAGTGTGAAGCATAAGAGTATGACGTAAATATCAGAGCTGGTAACAATTCAGTGCTGTTTTCACAATATTTTGTCAAAAGTTACCATTTTATTTTTCAGCACATACTAATTTAATCTGAATTTATTGTAGGCATGTTAGTGGGCATAAGTTGCAGGTTTTAGGTTTCAGAGGGATGTAGTGACCTGTGTGAGGAGACCATGAACTACACTGTGATGTTCACAGCTTCTTCCAGCTGACTCCGAAAGAAGGGCTGTCAACAGTGGTAAAACCCATCCGTGATCAAAACTTTAGTTTAACCAGACTCAGGTGCTGCCATTAAAAACTATTTTCGAAGGACAACTGCAACTCCTGGGGACCAGAGATGCACTCTTGGAGCAGGAGATACTCTGTGCTGAAGGGGGTATGGACACTGCAGATCCTGTGAGCAGCTCAGACTGGTGCAGGTACCTATGAGGAGCTGTGGCTCATCATCTCGCTGGTTGGATCTTGATGGATTTAATATAATCCAGAGCAGAAGGAAGGAATGTACAGACTGAGAACAGAGCAGGGTAGGAGTTTTTGTGAAGGATTTTTTTTCTGTGTGTGTCCTTTTTCTCAACAGCAGATTTGGTAAGCAGAGAATTGTGTTCATTGGCACTCCAGAAAAAGTCCCCAAATTTGTACTTTGCCCACAACCATGCAGGTTGAAATAGACTGGTAGAATTGATAGGCCCGAGATCCCAATTTTGCAAGCAAAATTATTTTTTCTGTGTGGGCTTGTTTTGCAATATTCCTGAAAATTATTTTTCAAATTTGTTGAGTTCTTGTGGGAAATGCTGAAGGCAGCCTACAAAGAAAAATTAACACCCATCAGATGAAAAGTTATCCATAAACCTCTGGCTTGTGGAGTTGTGCCAGCCTGGGAGAGTTTTCAGGACTGGTCCTGATGTGCATGGTCTCTTACTTTGGATAAAAGAAATAGAAATATATATCAAAAAGTTTGTAGCAGTAGAAAAAAGGCATGTTGAGCTAACATATGATGCTACAGAGAATAGTGGCAGCCTGTTTTAGTCATATTTCAAATGAGCACAGCTGCAGTTTTAATTTCAAAACTCTCCATACCCTCAGATACTTGACATGACAAATAGTGCCAAGATGAGGGAACTGCTGACAACACTCAGATTAGAGAAGTAATAAAAACGTCCTGAACAGATTAGGAGTTTAGACAACAATTTTTTATTTTTTTTTTACAATCTGAAAAAACCCCATAAAGCTACCTTTATAAGGAGGCAGTAAAGGAAATGAACTGTGTTGGTTTTGTTGGCAGCTTAACAGTTATTTTGGTTCTTTACTTCCTTGAAATTTTTCTGAGGTTGTCTGCAAATATTTCCAGGTCATTTATTGTCCAAAAGGATGCATTTGGCAAGAGTGTTGCAGAAACCAGTGAGTTCCTTTCTTTGATTAGAATTGGAAAAACAGCATTTAAAAAGAAAGTAATGAAACTACTTCTAGTAAGGAACTTATTTGGTGCTTCCTTTTCTCTATCTCAAAATCTGTGTCAACTGGTAGCTAGTAATATTTTTTGTAGAGTTTAATGGCAACCTAGAACAGAAACAGATGCTTCATTTCACAAAAATTGAAGCTTTTAAATGCTCCTGTGTTACAGGATCTCTGATGATACCCTTCTGTCTCTTTGGTAAGATTCAATTCAAATCCATTTAACTATAAGCCTGTTTTTAAGGATGCCTTGGCTGAACACGCTGTCCTTGAGGCATGTGCCTCAGCAGAGCCAGGGCAAACCATGGCTCCCAGTCTGCAAGGCAGTGCTTGAAGACATGAGGTGGTGCTGCAGGTTTGCTGGCTCAGCAAGTAGGAATTCCTGTAACTTGTCCCAGCTGTGTGGTATTGCAGTGCTAATCCTCTTCTCAAGAATCAGTCACTCAGGTGAGTGTTGAGCCCCCCGTGTTCTGGGGGAAATGTGTTTGCACAGAGCTGGAGTTCAACCCACCAGTCTGTGCTGGAAAGCAGTCAGAGGTGTGTTGGTAGAGGGAAATGTATGAGGGAAAGTGGTTTTCCCATCAAGAAGGTTTTGATGTTTTGGTTTCTTCCTCAGGTATTTATTATTCTACCCTCTCGAGAGTGTAAACTAATGAGTTATTGCAAGAATCTGTTAGGTGAGATCAGTCTGGCCAATTAACTTCAGTGAGCTGGGTTCCTTTCAAACACACACCATGGTCACTAGAAAACCTAAAAATAGTTTTTTTTGGGAGAATCAGGTTATTTACATTAGAGAGAGAGATTTTGAACAAAAGTAAAAAAAGGGCCTAAAGATCAATGTGTCCCAAGCTCTGTTCTCTAGCACTCTTCTTGCTCACTAGATATCTGTGTATAGATCACTGTGACTAGATAAGATTATTCTTATGAAAAGATAGTGATAAGAGAGGAATTTCTCTTCTTGATGTTAAGAAATAGTAACATCACACAACTAGTGGTGCAGCCATTCTGCTGCTTTCTGCTACTTTTGGGAGCCCTGTGGAGATCCTGAGCCTTTGAGGGAGAGACACATGTTCAGCTCCAGCTGGAGAATTGTCAGAGAATGCCATATCTACATAACATAACACGTTTTTGTCATGACCTTAAAAAGAGAAAGGAATTTGTCCCCAAAGCAAAAACAAATTAAATGGTCAGTGTCAGAAATACCTTCATGAGAAAAAGCCAAAAGCTCTGGTCATGCTGCTGTCTGCCCAGACTGTAATAAATGGGAGTTCATCCATCCATGTCTGTGGAGAGGACGTGGGTGGTCATTGAAGTATCACAGACAGTCTACTTTCCATAACTGAGCCTCTATCTCTCTCATCCATGAGATCTGGAGATCTGGGAAGGTCAAAACTTACCAAAACAACCAGGACTGTTTAAGCAGACTTCAATTTGAGCATCACTGCTGCACACACTGTGAAGGAGGAGTTTGGCCACCCTGAAAGTGCCCTGTTCACTCCACTTTTACATGAGACGCAAAATTGTGCTCTTCTGGATATCAGCTGCAATTGATTGTCAATTGCAATACCTAGAAAAGCTGTGGTCTTTACTTAAGATTAATGCTACATGTTCAAGCAGCTGTCAAATTTGAAGAATTTAACATTTCAAAATCTTCAGTTCCTACATGAAATCCTCAGTCATGGCTCATGGTACTTGCTCTCCTGCATTTTCCCTGACTTGCTATCTGGTTGTAAAATTCTCCTACCCCCATCCTTTAATTCAGGCTCTCTGCACAGAATAAGTGGAAATATTCAGACACAGCACAACAAAAATGTTTATAATAGTGGAAGATACCAAGACTTTAACTAAAACAATAGGAGAGATGTATTAGCTCAAAGAGGCATTAATAAATGCAATATTAAATAAAGCTGAACCATCAAGAGGTAAATATTTAAATCAAGCCAGAGATGGCTCAAATTGTATAAAGCTTTGAGGAAGTATGGAGTGTTTTGTTGAAAAGAGTTCTACAATGTGAATGGTAAAATTTGCATTAAACTTTATGCAGATTTCTCTGTATCATAAAGCTGAATAGAAATAAAAAAAAAGATGTTTTGCTTTGTTATGTAAACTGGAAGACAACACAGCACTCAGAGGGCTTGAATGACTCTTGTTTGCCCTCCATGACTGTAGCAAGTGTTGCCAAGAGAATAGCAGCACTTCATTTCTTTCTAGTCTGTCCAGACCCTTCTGGATAAGACATTTGTGAAAAAAAAGCCACCCCAGAGGAGAAGGAGGGCAACAACATTCCAAAACTCTGAGCAGAAACATTTTCATCCTTGTTAACATGAAAACTATGCCCAGCATGTTCTTCAGCTTATTATCGTAATTTCCCTTAGAAACTACAGAACTGCAGCCCATACGAAGAAGAGACCTCTTACCCACAGAAGGCCTGGCAAGTCCTCAAAGAAGACTGAGAAGGGAACACAGGCTTCATCTCCATCCCTGCAGAAGGCCACAGAATGTTTAGGGACTCCTGTGGAACATGTTATTGGAGAGGGGCATGATGCAGGTAGAGCAGCAGCAAAGAGCTGTGTTGGAGCCCCTTCTGTTACAGATGTCAAATATTGCCTTTAAGAAGTGTGGAAATTATTCCTTTTTAATAACAGTCTTTTCCACAACATTCTCTCAGATTGCCTTCAAGAGACAGAGATAGGGACTATTTCAAGCACATCACCTCCTAAGATTTCCCAAATACTTTGTGTGTTCTCCTGATTTTGATTTTTAGCATTTGTTTAATTGTTACTCTTTTGTTTCAAGAGTAATATGCCAGTTTTTTATTAATGCAATAGATTTCTGAAAGTTGTTTGAAAAGATCAGTATTGTATTATTATTTTTCAGTTTGAAAAAGGAGATTCCCATTCAGCATGTTCCTTACTCACAGCCATTTTTGTTCAGGTAGGAATAAAAATCCTTAGAACTTTTTTTGGTTGCCTGGGATTTCTTCTTCCTTAGTCTCAACTCTTATGAAAAAATACTGCTGCATTCATCTATCATACAATGCACTTAATTAGAAATGTATTAAATTTTAATAATGTTATCACCTACACATTAATGAAGATACAATGATTAACTCTCTTCTGCACACTGTGATTCATGCACTTGTGGGAGCTTGCTGAGACACATGGCTTACCAACCTTTCTTATCCTGGAATATCACCAGGGTTGCCTAAGGCTTCTGGTCTGTGGTTTATGAAGCCTTTGGGCTCTAATGCCAGCTCTGAGTTGCTCTTGAGATGTCTCACTATTAGATTCAGTCCTGTCCAGTTAATTTTCAGTTACCAGACCTGCTTTTCTAATCATCAAACACTTTCTAATCATCATACACTTTTCTGGATGAGCTGCTGTCCAGCTTCACTACACTGATTTGCTGTTATTTTCCACAGGAAGACATAAGGACTCTCAGCACTCTGGAGGAAGATTACTGCTAGTCTTTCATGCTTAGTCAAAAGGAGTCTTCATCTTCATCCCATCTGTAATCTCGAAACAGCCTGTCACTCTTCAGTGGGGTATAACAGAACATTATTGTCTAACAGGGACTATGTTCAGGTATGACTTCTTGCTAACAGCTTAACATTTTTACATTAGAAGTTTAACAGATTAATTTTCACTAAGGACCCACATCACATAAACCCTCAAAAGATCTTCTCAAAGGAACAAGATCAAAATAAAAACTTTTTGAAAATGAGGCAGTTGATCAAAATCAATCACTGCTTCTTTTGAGAGTAATCAAATAAAAATTTGTGGGTAAAAGGCATCCTCTGGAGGCAGCAAGGTTGCTTGATATTTTAAATGAAAATCTATCTATTAATAAAGAATTTGAATTCATTCTGCCTAAATTTGTTCTGCAAAAAAGCCTTTTCTGTGCAAGTAATAATGAGGAAAGAACACTTTATTCCTTGTTCATCACATTATAAAAATAAGGTAAAGACAGCAGTTGCACATGCCAAAGGTGGTTTGAACTTCAGAATTGTTGTGAATTCAGATTCAGGTTATGCACAAAATAAAGCACAATTTCTATATCCCTCATATTAAACATTACCTGGCAAATCAAGTATTATTTGACTGAAGAAAAATTTTCTGCATCTTAAATAGAGATGAGTGATTTTTCTGTCATAGCTTTTAGTAAAAGAACAGTGTCTCATTTACAAAACCACTCTGACACAGAAGAGTCAGATCCATTAAATCCAGAAAAATTCTCAAATAAATCTTATCAGATTTGGGAGCTTTGCATGAATAGAATACATACATACATACATATACAAGTATAAAATGCAAAAAAACCCTAGGAAACCTTCTCTGAGGAATTTTTTCCAAGAAACTAAAATGCATAATAATGTTCCCCCCCACCCCGTTCCCACACCTGTGGATTAGACTAAGAGCATTTCTAAGAAGGAGACTGACCCTTCAGATTTATCTCTGAAAAAAAAATCATAGCAGTAATATGTGTGCATGCATGTATGTTTATTTTAATATTCTTGCGCAGAATTAGAAATTCTGAGTTACTATGGGAAGCTGTTGGCACTTCCATCTCGGCCAGAGCCAAGCTGTTACTGCATAGATACTGCGCATAAGAGTTACTGCATAGATATTGCGTAGCCCTTTTGTTTTCCATTAGTTTTCCGGGGATAGTTCTAAGAAACATTCTGATTTGAAAACAGGATTACATTCTGATGGGAAACGGCCCTGCAGGGTGGGAAGAACAGAGACACAAATCCCGGGAGCGCCCGGCGGCGGAGCGCGAGTGCCGCCCCGAGGCCGCGGGAGAGAGGGATGCTGATGCTGCTGCTGCTCCTGGTGCTGCTGCTCCTGGTTCTGCTGCTCCTCGTTCTGCTGCTGCTGCTTCCTCGTTCTGCTGCTGCTCCTGGTTCTGCTGCTGCTGCTGCTCCTCGTTCTGCTGCTGCTGCTTCTGCTGCTCCTGGTTCTGCTGCTTGCTGCTCTGCTCCTGG
>VYZP01078245.1:401-14448 GCA_013400635.1 Hypocryptadius cinnamomeus | reverse complement strand
TGCTGCTGCTGCTGCTCCTAGTTCTGCTGCTGCTGCTCCTAGTTCTGCTGCTGCTGCTGCTCCTCGTTCTGCTGCTGCTGCTGCTTCTGCTGCTGCTGCTGCTGCTCCTGGTTCTGCTGCTTCTCCTGGTTCTGCTGCTCCTGGTTCTGCTGCTTGCTGCTCTGCTCCTGGTGCTGCTGCTCCTGCTCCTAGTTCTGCTGCTGCTGCTGCTGCTGCTGCTGCTGCTGCTGCTGCTGCTGCTGCTGCTGCTGCTGCTGCTGCTGCTGCTGCTGCTGCTGCTGCTGCTGCTGCTGCTGCTGCTGCTGCTGCTGCTGCTGCTGCTGCTGCTGCTGCTGCTGCTGCTGCTGCTGCTGCTGCTGCTGCTGCTGCTGCTGCTGCTGCTGCTGCTGCTGCTGCTGCTGCTGCTGCTGCTGCTGCTGCTCCTGGTTCTGCTGCTGCTGCTGCTCCCGGTCCTGCCACCCCACCGCAGGAGCACTCCCGCATACGCCGGGCTATCCTGTTGTGCACATCTCCCAAGAGCAGCACAGATTTATGGAGGCCTTTCCACCCCTTAGGACCCTTGTGTTTGCTTTGTGTGTGTGATGCAAAAAGGTTGTGCCTTTTAGACTTTTTACATCTCTCCATCTTATCAGGCACAGAGGAAAATCGTCCAGCAATTTTGTGCTTCTGCAGGCTGGGGAAAAGGGCCTTTAAAGCAGGTTAAGGCAACATATGCAGGTATATAACTTTTTAATGAAATGTGAAATACTTCACATCAGAAGAAAAATAATTATCTTGCAGAAACTCTGGCTCCCTGATTTTCAAACTCTTGTTTTCCAAACTTAGCAGCACAACAGAAACATCAAAGTGACAAAACAGCTGCTGCAAGTTCCTCACAATCCACATTTACAAGTGTCTCTCTGCACCCCACCTAAGTTAATAAAAATGGAATATGTTAGATGTTGAACCTTGTTTCTAAATGATATTTCCTTTCTTAGTTGAATAATGTAAAATATGTGTGCAAATACTTCTACAAAACCGATGATAAATAGCTGACAGCTATAAGAAAATCTAAATCATAAAAGTATTTAAGTGGAAAAATACCTTTAAGATCATGAAGTCCAACCATATACCTAACACTGCCAAGTCCACCATTAAACCATGCCCCTAAGTGCCTCATCTATTCTAAGCCATGTCCCTAAAACTTGCATCTACATGTGATTCTTTACAAAGGAAGAATGTGATCCTGAAATGATGTTATATTTCACATAAGGAAATTTTTCATACTCTGTGTAATTAATCTTTTTTATACCTCTGTAGAAAAACCTAGGAAATCTCCATTGAGAAGTATTTCTCTATTGAAGCATATTTTGTTTTCTATGTCTGAATGGGGGCATATATCCTCCTACATTATACCTATTTTGTAGGGACTGTGTATGCTTTTAATTGAAAAAGCCATCAGATCAGTACCTAGATTTAATTATTTTTCAAAAAATATAGACATTTAGACTTGAAGATTGTTGTAGGTCTCCTTCAGCTGAAATATTGTATTGTATTGTATTCTATTCTATTCTATTCTATTCTATACTGACTGGACTGAGCTAGTGTTCTTTGCAAGATAAACTGGTTTAATGTTAATGAATATGATACTTAATACAGTATTTTTAAAAATCAGTAAGATTAGATTTAAGGAGATCCTGACTAAATTCTGACTTGGANTATTCTATTCTATTCTATTCTATTCTATTCTATTCTATACTATTCTATTCTGACTGGACTGAGCTAATGTTCTTTGCAAGATAAATTGGTTTAATGTTAATGAATATGATACTTAATACACTATTTTTAAAATTCAGTAAGATTAGATTTAAGGAGATCTTGACTAAATTCTGACTTGGATTTTTTTTTTTTTTGCCACTTAATATTTTATTGCCTGGTCTACATTGTGTGAAAGAAAGCCCTACAGCTAAAACCAATATGTTTGCAAAAACCAAATATAAATTAAATATAGCACATTTTCCTTTCTTTAACTGCTTTTAGTTCAGCTATGAGGGTTTAACTATGAGGGTCATAAGTTGCCATCATATGTTCCTAAAGAAATATTGCTTATACTGCTTCCAGGGTATCTGGGATCTCACATTTGCCAGGTATGTATTTAAAGAAGAGAAGCATAATATCCCAGTTAGAAGTGCTGGTGAGAATATTTACTTTACATTTCTACCCTTTTTATCACTAGTTACTCTCAGCTGGCCATGAATTTTTAGTTTTGTGAGACTACTAGAAATCTTTTATATTTCCAAGATTAAAATGGACTGAAATATTAAAAAAATTCATTTGCAAAAGCAGGGACATAGGCTTATGAACAGAATCAAAGAAGCAAGGAATAGTTGAGTTTGGAAGGGATCTCTGGAGATCCTCTAATACAACCACCTGCTTAAAGCACAGTCAGCTGGACCAGAGTGCCCAAGACTGTGTCCAGCCAGGTTTTGAGTATTTCCAAACATTAAGAATCTACAATGTCTCTATTGGAACAGGTTCTTAAAAGTGTTCAAGAACATTTACAATAAAAAAACCCAAAAAACCCCTACCCTTTTTCTAAGTCTAAATGGAAATTCTTTATTTCTCTTTGTTCCTGCTGCTTCTTGTCCTTTCACTGCACACCATTCAAGATTCTGGCTATGTCATTTTTACTCCCTCTCATTGGATATTTACTTATATTTACAAGATCCTTCTGAGCCTTCTTTTCTACAGGCTAAACAATACAAGCTCTCCAGCCTCTCCTTGTAAAACAGATGCTTCAGTCCCTTAGTCATAGGAGCATAGAATATCCTGAGCTGGAAGGGACACAAAAGGATATCAAGTCCAATCCCTGGCCTGCATAGAACAACCCCCAAAATCACATAATTATATTCCTATAAATGTCCTTTCACTGGACTCACACCTTGATGTCCATTTGCTCCTTTGCAGGGAAGGCCAGTGCTCAGGATGTGCCTCGTGAGTGCTGGGTAGCGGGGCAGGGTTACATCTGGCAATCAGTTGTTGATTCTTTTCCTGAGGTAGAACATGATGTTGTTGACATCCTTTGGTGCAAAGGCATGTTACTGACTCGTGTTCACCAAGTTCATCACCCTAAATAAAGTCAAGAGAAAAAACATCCTTTGCTATCCTCTTGCCCACAGAACCACTCATAGTGGAAAGGTGTCAGGTTGGTCAAGCATGATTTTGACTTCATAAACCCAAGTTAACTTCTTCCCTTTATTTCCTTAAAATGTTTGGCAGCAGTTATAGGGTTTATTTGCTCCATCACCTCCTCAGTAACTGAGGTAAGTCTAAATAAACTATAAGTCTCAGGATACACCTTCTCACTGTTCTTTAAGAGAGGAGTGACATTTATTTCTTCCAGGGCTAAGATGTACTTTCTTCTGGTCCTCAGGAACCTCCCCCAATTTCATCTATTGGTGCATCCCATCACCTCCCATGGACTTGCATATACCATTTGATCAAATGTTGCTTAACATGGTCCTCCTCCATGGGTAAATTTTCCTTGCTCCAGACTTTCCCATATGCCTCAGGGGCCTGGATTTCCTGAAGGCTGGGCTTACCAGTGTAGTCCAAGGCAAATAAGGTATTAGGAACCTTGATCCTATGCCTTTTGTCACCAGGACCCCTATTCCATTCAGAAGTGGGTCTATGTTTCTCCTAATCATATCTTCATTTTGCTACCAATAATTTGTTAGAAGCCTTTCTCCCTGCTCTTTACACAGCTCACCAGATTCAACTCTAGAAGTGTTTGTCTTGCCCATCTCTGCATATTCAGACTGTTTTTATATTTCTCCTGTTTCATCTGTTCTTGCTTCCACCTCCTCTATGATCTCCTTTTATACTTGCATTTTGTCAGGATGTTCTTGTTCATCCATGCAGGACTCCTGCAAAGCGCCTTTGCTTGATTTCCTGCACATGAGGATGATCCATCCTTGAGCTTGGAAGAGGTGATCCTCAAAAATCAACCAGCTCTCCTGGACTGCTCTTCTCTCCAGGACAGTATCACATGTTATTTCTCCAAGCAGATCTGTGAAGAGGCCAAAATCTGCTCTCCTGAAGTCGAGGGCTGTGATCATACTATATTACACTGTGTAATCCTTCTCTCTACCTTGATCTTTCTCCTGTGGAAACAAATATACTTGGAACAGAGTGTAGATGTATCTCATGCTGGTTACTGCATACATATATGGTATCAAAATAATATTTCCTTTTTTTTGGGTCAGATTTGTCTATTTGAGACCTTTGATTCATCTACGATCCAACTACCTTAGTACTAGCTAATGAGATTTCTATACTGCTTTAATTAAGAAAAAAAATTACAACCATGGTAAATGATGGATGAAGGAAAAGCCTTTTATGTAATTTTTATGTTGCTCTTACGTAAATCTCAATTCCATTTCAAAACTCATAACATAAACACAGTTGTAAATAAAAAAAAAGATTGCCTTTCTCCTTAAAGTGCTGAGTGTATTTTTGGCAGCCTGACACTGAGAACTGCCTATAGAAAGATGAAGCTGATGCTTTTTCCTCGCTTTCTGTCCTCTTGCTTTGCCACAACTTTGTTCATTTTGGTAACACAGGGTGAGTGCACAGGTGACACATATATATGTCAGAAAAATTTGTCTTCGGAGCAGGAACATTGGTTGCTCTAAGTATTTAACAATAATTGTGCCATTAAGGGTACACCAGTAGGTAACAGGAAAATGAAATTTTCGTATAGAAATGTACTTGAGGAAATAGGAAAGAGCCAGAGGAAAGTTAAACCCCTTTCTTTCCTCTCCCATTTTCAATGTTAAGGACATATGAAAGTCAACAGGGAGAAAAAAATCTAGCATCAAACAACGAAAAAAAGCTTTGTTTAAGGACGCTTCTTTTGTATTTTCCCTTTCAAAAATACTAGGAAAAACTGAAGAGAGAATGTCATTCCTCCCATCCCATGCCAGCAATAATCAAAAGCCAGAACCCAGGAAGATCAGGAGTCTCAGAGCAACTTGCCAAGGAAATTGTTAAGAGAGTCACAGAAAATCAAGAAGCTTTCCAGAGCTATAGAAATTTCCTACAGAGGTGTGAAAGAGCAAAAGAGATGGGAAGCAGCATGCCAGTAACAATGAGAGAAGAAACAGAAAACCTAGTTCTAAGCAAGAGAAAAGCTTTGGCAGGCATCAAGCGTAGGACAAACTTAAATGTTACGACTGGAGCCAGGATAAATTAAATATTCAAAATACTCTGTTTACTTCAGGGACAAGCTTAGATATAACCTAGTGAGAGGATCCTGTTCAAATTTGGAAATCCTTACAGTTCTACGGTCCATGGATAATGGGTTTTTGCCCCTCTTGTTGGGCCCCAGGGGGCTCCCCTGATGGGGGAGACCCTCCTGTAACAGTTCTGTGCCAGGATAGAGAGGTGCACAAGACTTTTTCAGTCTTCAGGTTGTTGTTTATTGTTATCAAAAATTCTGGCGCACCATCTATACCAGACTTTGTGCTCAGGAAAGCACCGCAAAATGTCTACAAGATGTACAGCTTCCAGGTCCTTTAAAGTAGTTTCATCCAATTAACTCTTAAAACATACTTTATTTCCACCTTTCTACCAATAACTCATCCCTTGTCTGTCCACATAACCTCTGCACTGCTGCTTTCCTCACCCAATCATCCTGTGGCACCAACACCGCAGAAAATTGAGTAGATGAAGAAGAAGCCTGAGACAACGTCTGAAATCCTCCATCTTGCTTCCTGTCTTCTTCCATACTAAAAACCCCCAAAACATAAATTTCTCACCCTGTGACAAACTACATTATTCTCTGTTATCTATTTCACACTCTTGTAGACTCTAGTCTATCCCGGAGTCTTGGAAGCCCTCTCCATGGGCAGAGGTCAAAGGCAGTGCTTCTCTGGGGGTCACGACCCTTCAGAGCCCAGCCCTGTGCCCTGGGCTCCAACAATGGATAGTAATGTTTCCAGAGAGAAACAAATGGTGGATGGATAGCACCAAGATGTAAAATCAAAGGACGTTATCCTTCTTTTCATCACGAGAGAAAGCATTCTGAGAGATGGAAGGTCTGTTTTCTGCATATTTTTCTCTACATCTCATGTCAAGCAAAAATCTGTTGATATACTGTCTAGCATCATCTCAAGGAACTGGACTAAGTCAGAAAAGAGCCCTTAACCCATCTCTCAATTAGAAAGTACAGCTATGACCATTTCTTCACAATTTTTATTATTTCCTATACATTGATAAGAGAAATGTTTCCTATCTCAGCTGGCAGTGTGGCTGGGCTGATGAAGGATATGTTGGACTCTGAAGTAATAGCTTTCCCTTAGTTAGTGACAGGCGAGAGTCTCAGAGCACTGAGCCTGCAGGAGGACATGCATTGCAGGAATCAGACAGGGTCTTTTTTTCCAATGACACTGTTGGGAATACAAGGGACAAACTTCATGGGATAGCCGTGGGAAATACAATCTTACTGTAACTGATGGAGGTGGAGAGGAAGTAAGTGTTCTGCAAACTCTTTTTACTAAAGGCTAAACTTTTGTCCCATGTCATCAGAGAAAGGAATCAAAAATCCGAAGCTCCTGTTACCAGAATTATGGTATGATCCTAACAGTTTGGGAAGTGAGCCAACTCTCTCTTGCAAACTGGTCATAAAATCACAGACAGGTTCGTAGGCTCTTGGGGATGGTGCTTCACCCTCCCTGGCACAGACAGTTCTCTGGGACCTCCCATGGAGCCCTCCAGGGAGCCCTCCAGCGCGGTGTCCCACGGCAGGTGCCGGGGCAGGGAAGCCTTTTCCCGCTGCGGGGAGCAGCCCTGCTGCTGTGCCAGAGTCCCCCCACGGCGCTGTGCGGGGGACAAACACCTGCTAGGGACAAAAGAACACACTGCTGGAAGCACCAGGAGAAAGACTGTTGTATTGCACTAAATAGTTATTTAGTTGTTCTTTTGCACTGGGTGATAGGGAATTTGCAGAGTAGTCTTTTATATTGCACTGAATAGGTTATGTTATATCATGTGGTTTGTTTTCCCTTTCCCCCATCACATGGCCTTTCCCTCACCCATCCCAATACCCCCTGGTGGTCTGTCCCTCAGTTACCCCTCTCCTCACCACTCCTCACTGGTATCCCATTGGCTGTGGACCTCTTCCTCTGTCCCCATCCCTGGGCCACCAGGGAAGGTGGTCTTTCTCCCATGGGTTTGTCCACCTGGTGTGTCTCTTGGAATAAAGGACAAACGTTTCCCATGTGGAGGAGAGCACTTCTCAATCTTTTACTTTCGTCTATGAAGTATCGTGTGGGCAAGGGTCTATAGCTAGCCAGAGTGGACCCCAACAGCCCAGGAAACACGATAATCTTCAAAAGACAAATCGTGTGGTGAGAGCAGGATTATTTAAGGTGGTTGAAGGAGGAACATGAGAAAACTCCAGAGCACAGATGGCTGGAGAGCCTTCACAGAGCCAGGGAAGGAAGGCACTGCTGCAGGCATAGCCTTGTTGACAGCTTGAAGATGAGTGCTCTGAAGAAATTACCTCATTGCTAGAACACAGCCAGTGCTGCTGTGTACTCGGCTGCTATTACCAGATTATACAGGCAAATATTTTCTCAATGAAGCAGCTACATGCAGAGGTGACAGCATCCCAGCCAAAGGCAGCTGAATCCATCTGCACTTGTTTTGTTTAATTTTATCTTCAATGATTTCATTCAGCTTTGCATTTCATTGTTTTCATGTTAAAAGTGCATCTGGTCTCACAAAACATTACCAAACTGGGCTTTTCTTAAGAGAAAAATCAAGATAAGAAAGAAAAATCACAGAATAATTTATAATAGTAGAATTGTACTTTAAACACAAGGTAAGGAAAACAGTGTTGTACCTACTAATAACAATGAAATATATTTAAAATGTTTTAGTTTGAGTTTAATTACTGGCAATCATATCAGCTTTAGAGACAAGGAGATAATTAAAGACACTTGTAGGTTTGGGGTGGATAATTAGTATCTGCCAGAACTAGCTGTATGAGAAATGAAACAATATATACTGTATCTTAGCTGTGGTTGCATTAAATGAATTTGGTTTGTGCATTTGCAATAAATCTTCCACAAAGTCCTCAAGGAATAACTTGCTGCTTCTTTCTTTCTTTAAAAAATAATCTGGTTTCATTTGTAACATCAAAGTGATATGCATCCTTTTAATTTCAACTAATCTGGCAGCTGGCTCTAATTTTTGTGTTTATAGGAGTAAATGAAAAAATACAAAATATGCTCTTCAATAGCCGTTCATGATATTAAGTGCTACTCTAGTTACAACCTGAGATTAGCTCAGCTGTTTAGAGCATGGTGCTAATAACACCAAGGCTGTGGGTTTGTTCCCTGCATGAGTCATTCATTTAAGAGTAGGATTTGATGATTATTGTGGGTTCCTTCCAACTCAGACTGTTCTGTGAAACTACATCAGAATACTTGTTAGAGAAACTGATTCTTACATAAATAATATTGTACTTACAATATAACTGGAGAATTAGTGATGTTAGAGCGGACACCAAATGAACAAAAGCATAAAGTGACACCTCGTGTTCCAGCCTCAGTGCAAATGTTGTTGATTTAATATAGGTCTTGCATGAGTGATTTAAGATTCATTTCCAAAGTGTACTCTGACTGCTTCGTGTGAGAATATTTGTGAGTCCTTGTTGGTGTGATGACTCTCAGAACTCAAATCTTTTGCTGGTCTGCTGGGGTCTGGCTCTTTTGATTTGGGATTTTCTTCAGCTCTGGTAATTTTCTCACTTTTTTCTTTTTTTTTTTTAAATTTTTTTCTCATTTATAAAAGCCAGCAGAACTTTTCAAGGACATCGCATTTTAATGAGATGTTACTCATAGGAAATCTTTTTTTCTTAGGTAATTGTTCAACATTGGAAAAAGCTGGAAATATCACATGTTAAATGGAAAGCATTTTAATTTCTGCACATTCATTAAAGGAACAGTTACACAATTTTCCCTCCTACTTCTTCTTGCTTGTTTTAGGAGAAAATATAAAAACATGCTATTATTTTGCTACGAAGTGTTTCTTTGCTGAGTTCTGTGAATGACTTAATACCCGAATGGGAAAAGGCACATGGTTCAGGCTCCACAAACATTGGCAGTTATAGCATTTGAAACATGAATCTGATGTGAAAATGCAATGAACTTCCCCATTACATGAGTAAAAAAATTTTTTTTTTTTTGAGGCAAAACCATTGTTATTCTCAAGTATGATATGGAACACTAGAAAGGAGTCCACAGTTCCAAAGCTTGTTATCCTACAATTCAAACTCATTGTCAGAATTTCATACCAGAAAACAGAGGAAATTAAATAAAGCTGTTGTCATTTCTTAACTTGCCATGGAGTTAGAGCTTAACTAGATTTTTTATATTTCTATCAGAGATTTCTGTTGGAAAAAAAACCCAAAACTGTCTATTCATCCATCCACTCATTGATCTATCCTTTCATCCATCCCAGGTTGGGATTTAACAATTTGGAGGAGGAAGTGTGCTGGTGAATACAGGATGAAATTTCTGTCAATTCCCTTTTGCCCTTAAACTGATACTGAGAGAAAAAATGCTGAAATTCCTTTTAAGCTCTGGTCTCGCCTCATACATGTCCCTCCATCTTCCCCTTTCCTGTTGGGTCTTTGGAAATAGAGTGGTGTTGCTGATGTTCAGGGTTAGGAAACAGCAAAACT
This sequence comes from Hypocryptadius cinnamomeus, assembly GCA_013400635.1. Taxonomy (NCBI): domain Eukaryota; kingdom Metazoa; phylum Chordata; class Aves; order Passeriformes; family Zosteropidae; genus Hypocryptadius; species Hypocryptadius cinnamomeus. Next base: position 4,718 of record VYZP01078245.1, on the reverse strand, counting down.
TTTTCCAGATTGGACCATATTTTGAAACTACGCTTGTTGGAGTTGTTTGGGCAGTTTCCTCACTCCCTAAGCAACAGCTAATTCTTGTTGTTCCAGGCTCAGATTTACTATTGAAGTGAATGGAAGTTTTTAATTAGGAAATTAAACTTTCTCCTTTTCTTACATACCAGTTTTAAACTTCCTAGGGAAAATATAAAAACAAATTTTTATGCAAATGAAGAATTAAAGGGATTAGAATATCCAGTGCCTTTTAAAACTTCTTTAATCACAGACAGTTGATTACCAGCTGTATGTCTTACAAAATCCTTTAAAAAGTACTAATCTTACAAAAGGTACAAAGAGTTGGGAAACAATGGGGAATATAACACTTACGTGCAACATTGAATGCTGTGAATAGCAAGAATTGTTGAACCTCAGATAACCAGACCATGCAGTCAACTGCAGCATCCCTAGGCTCTTTTAATTCCTTTCATGAAGCAACCATGCACATTCTTTCTAATGCAATATTGTGTGAACAAGACTATCATTTCTCCTCATGGGCTCATAAAAAAATGACTGATTAAAGGGATCCCAGATGTACAGAATAAACTGGAGTATGCAAATACTCATTTAAAACACAGAATTTTTAGAAAAGCATATTTTAGAAGGAAAATAGTCCCCCCACCAAAAAAGAATAAAATGTAGAATACATTTTATATTGACACAGGGGAAGATCTTTATTAGTGGTGCTTTTCACCCATGTATAGTCTTTAAATATCCTTTATGGAACAATAATAAAAATAAATGTAGAATTAAAGAAGCAAAACACAGCAACAGTTTTATCATTACTCATAAAATCACCTAAATGGTTTCATTGTTTAAGCATCTCGGTCTCCAGGATAAAATCTGTCAGCAGTTGGCTTGGGATCCCAGTGTAGTAAATTTATAATAGGTACTTGAAAGAGTAAAGTCAACCCTTTTTATGCCTGTATTGGGGCACCCTTAAAACTTAGAGTGGATGCTGAACAATACAGCATCTAAGCACATTCTGGGTCTTCTTATGTTCCTCCATAATATCAGTGAACTTTCACAGAGAGGCAGACATCCCTTTGGGTGCATGGCAAATTATGTAGCCACCCCTTTGGGTTTTTGGACATTTTTTTCAGATTACTGTATTCTGAATTCATAACAGTGCGGGAGCATGACATGCACTTAGAGGCTTTTTCCTGCTCACAACTTTCCAAAATTTGAATAAATAACAGTTTCATAAATAAATAAATCAGATTTGCCTAAATAAATTAGATTTGCCTAAATAAATTAGATTTGTACAACTATACAAATATTTCTGGAAATAAAGACTTTCAGGCTTTTCTGTATTCCTGGTCATTGCATTAGCCACTCATAGGTGTTAACTATTTCGTTAGTTAATATGTTGACCTCAACTGACTTACTAGTAGGTCATTAAAAGTGTTGTTCTCTTTTCTCTGTTTGCAGAACAGCAGACAGAGATTTTGATTTACTATAACTTTTCAGGACCAGGACTTCTGCTGACAAAAAGAATGCAAATGCAAAACACTTTGGCTATTTTTCAGCCTGACTTGCTACTCCACTCTCACAGGGACCTTTCAACAGAAGAGTCAGTATGCTCTTCAGACACTTTATGGAAAGTATTGTAAAGAGGACTCACAAAAGGATAAGAAAAATCTCAAGTAATTCTGTCTAAATATGGCTAAGCTGTTTTATGTTACTGGTGAAAAGTATTTGCTCTTTTACAAATTAAGGGAACTGGGGATGGAATAGTCGCTAGATTTACCACAGGTTTTAGTAATACTGGCAGTTAGTGTAATTGATATATATACTTCATTGTATCTGTTTAACTCCTTGTTAGCTAGAGATCTGGGAATAAATGTCATGCTTGCGTCATGTTTGGGACAATATATGACAATTTTGAGACATACTGAGGTCAACTGTAAATTGATATAAAAGTTTAATTTGAAAACTCAGTATTTTGGGATAAAATTGAGGTGTTTTTCAACAGTTAAAGCCATTTTGGATGGTAAAAATAAAGGAAAACCAAGGCATTTATTTAAAAAATCAACAATAAATGACTTCTTTGAAGCACTTTCCCTTCAGTTCCTGTATGAGACAAATAACTTTTCTTACTGGCATCAGGAAATCTATGAAATAAAAACTCATCTAGTTCTAGTGCTAATGGCTATTCCATATTGTTGCCCACTAACAGGGGAAATGATCAAGGGGAAGGAATTTGTTTCAGGAATTATAAACATGTCCAGAGTAGATGGTGCAGCAAGGTACCAGCAGATGGCTAGTTCAGAAAACTCCTACTGCCTCTGATCTCAGACATGCCAGGAGTACTGGCTCCCCAAACTTAATAAACCACTGAAAGTTGGCTAATTGCTCGGGAAATGCCCGTGGCCAACACAGGACAAGGTGGTGATGAATTCACAATGTACTATACACGTATCACATTCAGTTAGGTATGTCCAGCATAATCCCATTGCAATATTTAAAATATAGATTCTGTGTAAACAAGGTGTAAGATCCTTACTTCCACTGAAGTAATATAATTCCAGTCACCAGGCTTTGGAACAGAGAGCAAATGTGAAATCATCTACAGGTTTTTTCTGATGTGCATCATGCCAACATATCCTTTGTGATTTACAAGTCCAAAGAGAGTTTTCTTTGTTTATGGATATTTTTTTTCAGTTTGTTCTGACATAAGAGAGGAGTTAAGCTGTCACATTACAGGAACAGAAAAAAGCCCCACATGATTTACAAAACAACCCAAATAAAACAGAATGCCTATTAATCACAGCTCTTAAAAAATGTTGTTCTGTACTTCAAAGACTGTTGAAAAAATAAATGAACTTAATAGAATATTTTAAATTTTTGTGACAAATTGTCAGGGAACATCTGTTTTAACATCTTCTAATAGTAACACTTTGCATATTTTGCCAGTAGTTCCTCCAAAGATTTAAACACGCTTTGCAAATAGCTGCTGAAGTAGTTAATGACTGTATATTGCCTAGGTTTTCTTTCTGTCTTTGTAATTTTTTTAAAGTTCCATGGCATTTAAAAAAAATTCAGTTTTGTTTTGCTCTGTATGGGATGTTTTCAGAGCCTCAGCTTTCATTCGTTAAAAAACAAGGTTTGGGGTTTTTGTTGTTAAGGTAGTAGAGCACATGAAACTTAAGCCTATAAATTTTACTGGTTTCATAATTTGTGTCTCAATACCTATGCACTTACTGAATACTTTTGAAATGGCATTTTTCTAGGTCGATTTAACATGTGTGTTATTCTCTTAGTCTCACAACTTGTTCCTGATCAGGAAATAAAACATTATTGATGCTTGTTTTCCATGTATTTCTTATTACCTTAATATAAAATTCCAGAATAACTTTATTGTCTCTCAACAGAATGAACAAGTCTGTTGAGTTAGTAGCAAAGAAAGAGAGATTCCCTTCCCAGGAACTTCTTTATCTTGCAAATGGCCCTTAAGTCCCAGATTTTCCTCCTACTAATTACAGGAATACACTTTCCTGAAGTGGGATGCTGTTATGGCTGTTCCAGCTAAATGAGCTTTCTTTTATTATGAAGGGAAAAAATAATAAAATCATAAATAAAACTCTAAACTTAGGCTTGAATTTACATCCTATGTGCAAAAGGCCTTTAATGCATAGGCTCCTGTTTATAATATTCAACATAGGCTGAGTTTGTGACTGTCCCTCTCTGGGTTTAAATTCACTCATTAGAGATGAAATCTAGACAAGCTCTCAGATGGTTCATAAGATAGGCAGATAGATAAACTGCATTAGAATATTGTCTTTTTTTTTTTTCCTGCATATCTATCTGAAGTCTTTCTTATATTCCTACACAGTATGTGAATGAGTTGAAAAATATGAAATGAAAAGCAACGTTAAAGATCTGACATACAATAAGATTTCATAGAATTGGTGAACAGACTATTGGAAGTCTTTTGCCCTTGATCCATCCCCAGCCTCATCAGTGAAGGACTAGAATATTCTTAAAAATGACAAGATACCTTTTTTTGTAGTTCAGTATTCAAATATGCCAGAAGAAAAGTACTGGTTGAATATTCCTTTTTACATTGCCTATTTACTCTGTATATCTGTAGTTTCAATATCAAAATCTTCAGTGAGTGTTCGTAAATAGATGTTGTTGGGAGACAGAGCTGAGTGAAAATTGTAAAATAAGTCATGCTTTGTGGCAATATTGCATAAAACCAGAACTAATGTAAATTTAAAAATTTCTTAAGAGTTTATAGCACTAAAAGCCTACCTCAATGAGAAATTAGTT
>VYZP01078242.1:134074-226512 GCA_013400635.1 Hypocryptadius cinnamomeus | reverse complement strand
TGATTATTACAATAACTTCAGTCCTGAAACCAGGGCATGAGATCTTAAAACTTACAGGACTATTATACAGTCAGTAGCTATATGATTTTTTGTGGACTAAAGCTACCCAATTTTGTGATATTTTCCTGTTACATTTATTTCCTGTAAGTGCATGAGGAGCAACCAGACTCAAACACATTCATATCTTGGGGTTTAAGGTTTTTAAAACTCACTGCTCAAGTATTCCACAGCATGGCTGTGTTGTATTTACAGATACATCCCCCTTGTGTTAGAAACCCCTGTGCTATTTTCAGTCTTCTCTTTCTCAAAATTCAAAGCCCCAAACTAACATCATAGGTTTTTGCTTTTAAAATTTTCTGTGGTCCTTTAAGAGTACAGTACCTTAGAGTAGGCAACTCATTAAGTGCAGTGCTAATCACAAATGCAGTTCCATTTATTGTTGCTTTTCCTGGTACTTGTACTACATTTCCATTGTGCTTGCTTTGATGTTTCACTGTAGACATAAACAACTAAAAATTACACTTACAGTTCAGCTGATCTAATGCTAAATCAGAGCACTTCAGAAAATAAGTGAATACAGTTTTTCTAGAATGTCTTTACAAATGCTGTAAACTGTTCCTTTTGAGTTAAGATTGACTATCAAAAGTAACCTTTATTTGGTTATAAAACTCTGTATAAACTTAATTTTCTGAGTGTTCTAGCAGCCTGCTGAAAATTTTGCAAACTAACTGCATATTTTACTGGCAAAGGGTGCTTTAGGAGACATACTACAGCTCCATTAGAAACAGTTCCTTTAGTCCATGTTTATTGCTACTTCACTTTGTTTGTGATACTCAGAGTCCTCTTGAAGCAGTAGTTAGAAGCTACTTGTATATTTAACCAAAAGCACATATAGAGGATGATTACCTAATACCCACAGTTCGTTAAACCAATTGAAGTTGATGTGACCTAACTTACATTTTTTAAGTAAACTGTACAGAGTTACAAAATAAGCAAATGGAGTAATTCTTGAATAGCTGTACTGTATAGAAACTACTGTGAGAATCAAAAAGTATGCCCTACCTCTGTTTTATTTCCCTTGAGCTTCTAAAAAAATTGGCTTCCTGTTGCTAATTTTATCAGCACAATTGTTACTTCATTACAAGAGCAACCACAGCAGTTGTCAAGCTCTACTGTAAAGCCCAGGGGTCCTGTGTTTAAGCCACATCTTTGGGTTTCATCTCATTTTCTGTCAGCTTAGAACTTGTTACCAGAGTCTCCAAAGATTGACTCTACCACCAGGAGAAATGATAGGCATCACAAATAGTTGCAAGATAAGCCTTAATGTACTTTCTTCTAAATTCTCTTGTAAACAGGTTGAAAATGCTTGTTTCTTTTATATGAGTCACTGAAGTAAGTTGCTTTTTCCTGATAGTCTGTTTTTACTTTCACCCTTGCCATTTCTTTTCCTCAGAGCTAATTGGTTGAAGCAGCTTTAGGGTGAATTGATTCAGTGTGATGTACTACAGTAGAGAAAATTTGGGGTTTTCTCAGGACTACTGTTGTCTTCTCAAGTGGAACCACTTTCTAGAGGAAAGTTGTGTGATAGTTCTTGAAAATGTAAAATCCATTTTGAATGTGTAATCATTTGCAGCTCAGTCAGCCATGTGAGTGCCTTTTAATTTTTTTCATGTAATGCCAATTTTATGGTACTGGAACTTTATCCATGAGGTTTCCTAACCAATGTTAGTTACCAGAGAAATGGCAGGTAATTTTATTGGCCATGGAGATGATCCCTTTAATCCAGCGTAGCAAGAGATACCAGGAAAAAATCATCAGGTTTCTGGCTTCCTATCCCTGTAGCCCTTACTCTTGGGGTAAGGATTTTGCATTTCTTGGTCTTATCCCTCCAGCTTGGTCCTTTCAAGTATTATGCACAGTTTTATTGTATCATTATCTCCCTAAAAATCATGCAAGTTTATAATGAGATAAGTACTGTTTATTTCTGGGTAGAGAAGTTCAATCTTAGGTGAAGTTATTCCAAGCTATTAAACATAACCACTTTGACCTTTCTAAGTCTACTTGGGTAATTGCAGTTTGAATGAAAGGGGACCTCTTACAGTACATCATGAATATTTAACAGGCTGGAATTAAAACATCCTCAGTGTTCTTTACTGAACTGAGCAGAGGTTTAAATACAAACAATTTTTCATTCTTTTAGTAAAGTCTTGATATATTTAAGAGTTCAGAGAGAAGCTGCAGTGATGCACCCTGTGTCTTAGTTTGCTCAAGATTTCCAAAGTGTGTTCAGGTGTCTGCCCTGCCTCTTGAAGATGTTTAACTCCCTCAAGCACTTGTGTGATTCTGCCAACAGGTGCTCATAATTGAGAGTTACAGGGTGGAAAGCAGAGAGACCACCCGCACTGTCCCACTTGGCCTCAGCTGTGTATTCAAAAGCTCTGGCTTCTCCTGATGGATCATCTGCTCCTTCAGTGGTACTGTGACATTCCTGCTTGCACTTGAGTTGGTACTGTACATGCAAGGTGCATGTAAGGGCTGTAATACTCTTTGTCTCTACCCAATACAGGTTTTCAGGAAACACCTGCTTCCAGAGCTGTTGAAATAACTTCTCATTTCTAAGTATTTTAAAATAGCAATGGGGTTTTAATGTTTGGAACTAATTAAAGAGTCTTTTATCTAGAGTAGATCTCTGCTAGATAAAGATTAGATGGTGTCTTTCACATCGAGTCAGTAATTTTCATTAATGAATAAATTTGCAGTCAGCCTGTTTTTAAATATCACTTTAATTGTTGATATTCTGAATACCACTGAATAATCCTGAGGAAGCAGTGACTTCAGAGGTGAAGGTCAGTGTGGTTCTGTTGAGCTAGTTCTGGTCAGTTCTAGTTATAACAAGACTAATTCTTTCCCTTGTCACTTCTTTTTTTATCTACATCTTTTTATGTAGGCTTAAAAACCATATAATATGTAACAGAGCTTTGCTGAGGTTAAAAAGTGAACAAACATCTGTGGGTCAGGTTGGAAGTGTTTGAGCAAGGCCTGGAGGTCCCAGTGCAGGGCTGGGGACACACAGTTTCTGTTTGGGTGTGGTAATTTTTTCACTTCCCGTTAATGCACAGTCAGAGCTGGTGGGTTTCACAATCACTGTGAATAAAATGGGAGAATTTAGTCGTCAGACATGACCATGGGAGATTAAAAAAATGCATTTTCGCAGTGTAGAAGGATAATTCCTGCTCAAAGTTCTTTAAAATTTTACTGATGTGTTCCAAAGTACATCACCAGTATTTTGTCAACTGTGGTAAAATTAGTAATTCTCTAAGTTAACAAAAGTCTGCAGATAAGCCTGTTTTATTAGTTTCATTTGCATCACACAAGGAAAACATATTAAGTATTCTTAAAAACACACTTTTGAAAACATCTCGGATGATGCTGTATATGTCTGTAATTATTAATGTGCTAATGGAATATGTTTGAGCAATCTCAGTTTGCATAACTGAGTCTCAAATCCTGCTCACTCTGTAGTTACTTCAGTAAATCATTCTTTTCAACTAATGAGCAAGATTTGGCCTCAAGGTCTTCTGCCTGGGGAACACAGCAATGCTGCTTTGCATATTCCTGCTGGTGCTAAATCATTTGTTGAAAATAAAGATTCTAAATAGAAATTGTAAATAAAATATTTATGGCCTGGTCCTTTTGACAGACTTAAATTGTATCATTTGCCAATATTTTTGGCCTTATTTTGAGTTTCCCTTTTGGGGTTGTTTTTTTTTGACTGTTGGACTGTGTGTGTTAATGTGGCAAGTCATTGGCAGGTGTGGCTTCCTGTGCTGCTTTATGTGAGGCCCGTGGCACATTAGGAGACAGATGGGTTTTCATAGCTGGATTTCCATGTTATCCTTCATCTTGTTTTGTTACTGTAGCTCTTTGCACAAATTTGTGTCAAGTAGAACACAATTGGCATTTGTTCTCTGCTAAAACTTCCAAGAATGTCAGCCACTACTGAAAGTGTTTGGGAAAGCTGTTGAAAAGTCAGAAATACCCACTTAAAGTAATTTTAAAATCTAAATGTGCTAATTAGTGTCGCCTATAAAATGAACTGGAATATAGTGTGCTGGTTGCTAATCTTTGCTATAAATTGCTGACATTTCACAATTCATATTTCTGGTATCAGTTTAAGAAATTGTAAATACAAGCTTTGGGAGGAGGTGTATTAGTTTCAGATTGTGCATTATGGAAGACTAGTGATTTAGTATTTTGAGGCATAAATTACAACACCTAGAACGTGAAAATTAATGTGATTGTGTTAGGGTATAGAGGGGCTTTAGATAACCTGCACTTTTACATTCTTGAGTTTTGGCATTTTAACAAACAAACATTTAATATTCCTTTTACTGTCTCGTCATATGCAGGCCTTGTAATCACCAGATGCTGTCTTCAAGTATTTGTTTCAGTTAGCAAAACAGAGAGGCAAATTTGGAACTTGTAAACCCTGGTAGGATGGAAGTTCTCTGAAGAGCCATTTGGTTAAGTTGCCTTATTCTATTACATTGCACTCATGGTATGTCTCTGCTTTCTTGTTTACTGTTCAGACACTGAAGATGTGATGTAAAAATATGTGCTACAAATTTTTCATCATAAATTACTCATGAATACCTTTGTGTCACCTGTTAAACAGCTCTTGTAAATGATGCCTTTATGCCATCTGTAATACAGCTCTTGTAAATTGTTTAAATTATTTTTCTTTTTATAGATTCTCATTATTGAATGTACAGATTAGATCCCTTTAATATGTCACTGATAATTTGATTTGGGCCCAAATATGGACAATGCTGTAATTCATCCCGTCAAAACTGTAAATAATTCTTTACTGCTTGTTTGCATGAGTGAAGTTTGGATTTTATTTGCTTTGTCATGAACCAACTCCTCTGTCATGGGCCTACTTTTTACAGTTTATTTTCCTGGTTTTATTGCCATTTGTTCTGTACGAATGTTGAAACAGTACTTTGTCTTTTCCTAATAAATAATTTGAGATTGTTCATTGCTGGCCTGCATTTGTGGGTTTTGTGGGAGGGATTTCTGGGTGTGTTCCTTTCCTTTGGCATTGTAAATTTCTGCAACATTTGATACTGGGGGTTGTTACAGAATATCTTTAACTAAGGCAACGTGACTGCTGTGGTTTCATGCTCTTTTCTTCCTCTCATAAGCTGATCATTCACAGCTCTTGGATTCAGGTGCAGTGTTCAGAAACACTGGATGTGCTAAACAGCCCTGGTTTGCAGTGTTGAAGGATGACGTGTGCTCTGGAAGCATTGTAAGCTTTCCCCTTCCACATCCACCTGGGAGCACCTGCTGCTCAGTGTCATGTTTTACTGAATAAAACACTTCATGTGCCTCGTGCAGACCAGATAGATATAAACCACTCCTCTCTTGGAATTGCCCTTTGCCTGTGTTCTGAAATGCCAAATTTTGTCATCCTGAAGTTGTCCTAACAGGGCAGGAAGTTGAGAGCAGGGGAGTGTGTGCCACAGCAGCATCCTGGCAGTGCAGCTTGTGACAAGCTTGCTGTGGCAGAGATGGTCCTGTCCTTCAGGGTTCTCTGCAGATATTTTAGCCATGCAAACCACAAAGCTTTGCTTTAAACCACCAGAAATGAAAACTCCTTCCTTTGTTGTATCTCCAGTGAGGTCTGCATCACGGTGATGTTTTTTAGGGGAACACAAATTCTTGACAAGTTTAGGGAGTTCTGATTTGTTCAGTGTCCTTTTTTTAATGCAGAAATACTTCATGGAGAGAGCTGCAGTAGCCTTTTGTGGAAGCTGGTCTTCATTTCAGCTGGGATCCTTAACTGCTTCTGGTGCAGCCCATGTGCAAGCTGAGGGCACAGGATTAACTTTAAACTTCATTTACTTCTTAGTTGGTGATCTGAATTTTATTTTTTTAAGAAGTTTGTTTGAAACAAGTGACTTCCTCTTACTGTAAGACTATTCAAGCCAGCTGTATTTGAATTTTTGTTGGACTCAAGAAATGCAAACCTCTAATAATACTTGTAACTTCCCTATTTTTAGAAATACAGATTAAAAATTAAGTTTGCCCTTAACTCCTGGAGTGGAACCCCCTGCTCTAAAGGCCTGTCTGTCTATCTACAGGTGTTCTATAAGTATATCCACTTTGTGCCATTTTGGGGTACAGTACAGAAGTGTCAGGAGTACCAGGGCTGGCTCTGCTGTGCTGTTCCCAGGCTGGAGGGAGCTGGCAGATGTCAACCAAAATCTGCAGATTTGTGGGTGCTTGTCAGCTTGGAGAGCCTGTGCAATCCCTGACTGATGTGTATTCTCACTTTCCTGCAGGAGCTATGTTAAATGGATCAAAGGTTGAGTCTTTCACAACCCAGATGTGTCCAGATATGTAAATTACTGAGCTGCCTCTAATGAAATCTGTTCATGCACTTTTTATATCCCAGGCTTTGGGCTGGTTTGTGGAGAGTTATTGATACCATTTGATAGCAGACAATAAAACTTCCCTTGGAAAATTCCCTTGTAGGTCCACAAGGCTTTACAGCAGGAATGTGAGGAAAAGGCATCTCTTTTCAGGTGTACTGGAGAGCTGCACAGGTGTGGGCAGTGCTGCTGCTTTGGACCCTCCCCTGGACGCCTCCCTCCCTGCTTTCCACCCAGTTGCTGTTTCTCCTTTGTCCTCTGGTCAAGCAGGGGCTTCAGGGAAGGATTTGCCCTTCAAGAAATCCACATTGCTGAGCTGCTGGTGTGCACAAACACCTGGGAGCAGAGCACAGAAGGATAAGGGGGGAAAAGTACAACCCAGACCAACACTGAAACTCCCATGTGCTCTGTAAATTGATACCAGAGGAATTGCAAGTGTGCAGCACCTGATAAACTGATCTCTTTTCTGGCCATTTCTAGGGTATTTAATCACAGACACTTTTTAAGACATTCACCATCCTCTGGAAACCAGTGCTTTCCACCACTGCCTTTCCCAAGCCCATTGTGACCCACAAGCAGGGCCAGAGGTGCAGTTTTAGGCTGAGGCAACATCAGGGAAGGTGAGGAATTCCAAGAGCCTGAGACCTTTTGCTTATAAAAGGGACCAGCTGGTCCTTTGCAGCCTCTGTAGCCATCGTTTGCATGAGGTGTTGCTGACAGCTGGGGGCTGCTCTCTCAGCTTTTCCCAATTTGTTTATCTCTGGGTAAACACCCCCAGCTGTTTCTGCTATTTTCAGGGTGTTTGTCAGCTCAAATTGAGACCTGCATGAGACAGGAAAACACTTTGGTCCTGAAGTTCTCATATCCTTTGAGGATCAGGGTTTGATTCTGCTACCACAGGGAAACAGACAACATAGAGAAGGACTGAGTGAGAAAAAACCTTCAGACAAATAGATAGTCCTGCTACAGGGCAGTTGTAAAAAATGCGTTCCAGCTCCCACCAGGAATGTGTTAGACATGTTATAAGCATCTTTCACACCAAATGCTGCTCTTTGCTCTGAAGGGTGAGAATGGGACCTCTGGGGATCTCATAAGAGGGGTGTGATTTCAAGTTCTCCATTTTCAGCTGCTTTTCTCCCTCACACTGGGACCTTGAAGAGGGGCAGAGATGCCAATGCAAACAGCTCTGCTGCCAGACCAAGAGGAGCTTTAGGCAAACATTGCAGTATGCAGGAGGCTCCCTGAGCTCACAGATATGGTTACAAAACACTCCACAGCATGTCCCAGCCTCAGACATTAATGTGGTATTTATTTTAGGCTGATTGGTGACAATTCACTGGCTGTGGTTGCACTTCAGCTCCATGTCCATTTCCTCTGTAACAACTAACAAACCCAAAATTAATCTTGACACGAAAATAACTGCTCATTTCCCCCCCAAAGCTCTACAGGCACTATAGGCTCTGCCCCAGAGCCATGATTTCCCCCATATTTTATCTGGGATTTGTTTGGGTGGCTGGGAGTCCCCTCTTGCCTGTAGCCCAGGAAAGTGACACCGGATGCTCCCCACATAAGGTTTTGTATGACACAGATGTGACACTTGGGGACATGGTTTAGTGATGGGCTTGGCAGTGCTGGCTCAGTGGCTGGACTTGATAATCCAGAGGCACACGTATTTCGAATTTAGCTCTAGCACACCTGCTAGAAGAAATCTAACCACAGGTGTTAAAACTAAATAATAAAAAAAACTAAATAAAACAGTGATCCCCTACAAACCAGGAAGCTTTGTGTGAGACCTAAATCACCCTTCCTGTTACACTTTGGTGCCCTTTTTCAAGTCTGCATCTCCTTACCATCATCTCCATTATTAATTTTATGTGCCAGCCATCAGAGGCGTTTAAACTTTGACCAAAACAGATTTTTGAAAGCAAACTCTCACATCAAAACTGGGGGGTTGTTTAACCAGCCCAGTAAACATACATGACTCCTAATAATCCCTCCAGCTCTCCTAGAGTTTTCTTGCTTTTGCTTTGAGAGTTTTCATCACCTTTGCAGGTAGTGACCAATACTGGGGACATGGGTCTGCAAATGTGTGATGCTGACTGAAACTGAACCCAGGCTGGGTCAGCTGCAGGTCCTGCTTGTGGGGGTCCCTGTAGCACACCAGGTCCCTTTGAGTCACCAGCTGCTCCACAAATGTCCCTGTAGCTTTCAGGGAGAATTATTAAATATCTTGTGCATAAAAAATGCTCAAAGTTTCTTGAGAAGCAGGAGTTTGTGTTAATCCGAGCAATGTGTTTGCAAAAGGAGTCACAGCTCTAGCCCCAGTTCTGGAGTTGTGCCTGAAAACTGGCAAGTCCCTTGGCTGTACTTGCAGGGGTTCATGTGGCTCTTCTGGAGCCAGGGAACCCCAACTTGCCTTGACCCCCACCTTAGAGATCACCTGTTAGTTAATGCTGAATTCTGCACCTCTGGTTTGCTCCAGGTGGGCTTTGCTGAAAGGCAGAAGCCACTGAAGAGCTGAACTTATCTCAGGACCATTCTAAGGTAATTTTCAAATCTATTTGCTAAGTTTTATCCAAGCTAGACAGTACTCTGGGCTTGATCTGGGAGCATTCCAAGGACACTGGGAGTTGGAGCATCCCTGGGGTGTGCCCCCAGCCTGCAGCCCAGAGCAGCTGAGGGCACAGGGGGCTGCACCTTGCACTGGCCCTGGGGAACCCTTCCTACCTCCACATTCATCCCTGCTCATGAATGATCCAGCAACACCTTGGGTTTCTTTTGGGGCAGGCTGGGGCAGCCCCTCAGTGACCTGTGCTGCTGCTCGTGCTCCTGCTGGCAGCAAGCCCTGCACAGCCCCTGTGGAAACAGCTCAGAGGAAAGGCTGAGCCTTTGCTCCTGGAAGGTGGATTGGCTCAGAGATTACCTTCAACACCACGTTTGCTCATGAGAGGCAAAGATGGGTTTCACACTTCGTGGGCTCTTGTGCCTAGGACGTGCTGTTTAACCTCAAAAACATGTTATAATGTGATTTGATGGCACAGCAAGGCTTTCGGTCACTCCTCACAATATTTAATTAACACATCACTGGTCTCTAGTCACTGTAATTATTGGAACATATTTTTTTGAATCAGAGTGTGTCAACAAAATACTGAGATAAACATCACACTTGGAGCCTCCCTCCCAGTTGCTGCAGCTCACGCTGATGGCAAGTGTTGCTGGAGTAAAAAAAAAACTTGCAGCATTTTTAGAGAGATTTCCTAACAGCCCTTTCAGCAGATACGAAACTAGACATGTTGAAGTAACACTTGTCACTTACATGTTTGTCTGAAATATGATTCTCATTGAGAGTATCATTCATGATTTCATTCAGATGCCTGTGTTCCCTCAAGAAATACGAAACTGCTGTCCTATCCTCTGCAGCTCCCACGCCTGCAACAACAGAATTTCATTCACAGGGAGTATCTCTTTCAGACTCTAACAATGTGCTGCTTGGCTCTTCATTCTTTTCTTCAGAGACATGATCCTCTTGAGCTGCCAATTTTTAGCCTGGTATATGCTTATAAATGTATTGTCCTGAGACTCTGAACTGTGAAGTGTGTTAGGGTTTTTTGCACAATATTTTCCTTTCAGAGGATTTCATGGGAAACTGAGTGCATCTTATTTTAAAAATAAAATCACTCCTTCAGCTCTGGACTCTTCCCTGCTATTTGGCTATGGATAATATTTGTGTAGATTACTGGAAAACATGCCTTCATTCTTAAAATATTATTTTACAATCTCTTTTTATTAAACAGGTGTTGGGGTTTGTTTGTCAGGTGACTCCCTCATGCCTTCATGGAACAGCTCTGCAGGGCACAGCCTCTCCCCAGTGTGTCACCTGCCCTTCCTGAAGGGCAGAACTGCTGCTGTAGGGCTGCTGAGCACTGCATCAGTTTATCATTGCTGGCTGTAGCTGCTCCTGAAAGCCAGCAAAGCCTGAGTGCCCGCAGCGCTGCATTTCTGGGCCTGGCAGGACACACGTGCCAGTGCTCAGCAGGGCTGTTGAGCTCGGATCTGGCCCTGCTGGAGCCCAGAGCCACCCTCAGCATCCTCCACGGTGCCCTCAGAGCCAGGCTGTGCACACAGCTGTGGTGTGAACGTGGGCCAGCTGGTCCTGCTGGGAACAAACACCCCTGGGTGCCCCCTGTGCCTGGGCCAGCTAGGCTTCTGTCACACACAGGGAGTTCTTTGTGCCAAGGTGCCACTAAAGCCCTTGTGAGCCTGGCAGGATGTGTTAGGAGAGCAGAGGAGATGTGCTGGGCTTTGGTAGCCCTGGGCACCTCCCCTCCCCACAAACCTGCCCTTGGCAGGGTGATGAAGTCAACCTGCTCCAACAAGTTTTCATTAGTGACTGAGGCTTAACAGAATCTTCCTTAAGCCTCTAAATTGTTCCCACAAACCCTGGTCCTTTTAAGTCGTCTATTGCCACCTTCAGCCCCGTTGCTGTCATTGATGTGGCTCTGTGTTCCCTCAGCACCTCCCAGAGCTAATACCTTTCCTTCTAGGGCAGCAGCTCCTGCTCCTGCCAGGGCTTCTGTTCTCCCCACTAACTCCTGGTGGCAGAGCTGGGGGAAGTGCCTCCAGCTGGTGCTTACATTCAAATGTTTGCTCTAGCATGTTCCCACTAGGCTGCCTCAACAGCAAAACATTGAGTTCAGTGCACTCTCACTACTTGATGTTTTTATCGTTTAAGGCTTGAGACAACTTGTAAATGCTTAAAATAGCTGAAAATCCCTGTGCTGGCACAGGCTCCCAGCCTTATTGGAAGGCTGTCTGCTGTTCTCCTGGTGTGGAAGTTTCATATGTTCCAGAGAACAATTATGGAAGACCAACATTTTAAATAAGCAAGGCTATGTGGCAGTTATCATTTAAAAGGAAATCCATAGCTTAAGGGTGTCAGAATAACAAGCTGATTTAAAAATCAGAATTGATGAGCAATCAGGTGTCCATAAATGAGCACCTTGGCTGCAGAGTGTTCCATTACAGGATAACCACCGATTTCCACAATTTTTAAAGGTATTAAATGACACTCTTTTTTTGTATAAACCACAAATAGCTGCACTATTTCCAAGTTCTGCATGTTCCTGGAATGTAATATGTAATGTAAACTTTCCTGAGTGAAGGAAGGAGGAAGCAGGGTTACAGGAGCAGCTGAGTGTTTGCTCCCTGCAGCTCAGCTGTGGGAGCTTGTCCTGGGGCAGGGAGATCAGCCTGGGCAAGGGCTTCTCACATGGACAGGCTGAGCCCACCCCTCATTTTATCAGCCCTGGCTTGGGTTTGTTCAGGGCTCCATTCTTCCAGCAGCTGCTGCTCCTGGCTGTGTGCTCCTTAGGGTAAAGCTAAAGCAGGTCCCTGCAGAGCTCCTCCCTGCACAGGTACCAAACTGGCAGGGTTGTGGCTGCAGCCCTGGGTACCCCTCGGTACTCCCTGAGCCCTGCAGGTCTCACCCTTGCCAACAAGGAGCCTGTGTCTGCTTGGGAGGCAAGGGAGCAGAGGCTGTGTGTGAGCACTGCCCAGCCTGCCCTGCCAGGACCTTGTGTGAGGCACCAGAGCTCCCACAGCCTCCTGCTGCTGCTGCCACCCTCTGCTCTGGGGGTTCTGGGAAGCAATGCATCCAAAACAGGATTAGCCTGGAGAAAAGGAGATTCAGGGGTGATCTTATCACCCTCCACAGCTCCCTGAAAGGTGGCTGTGCTCATGTGGGGTTGGTCTCCTTAACCAGGCAGCACTGACAGAATCAGAGGACACAGCTGCCAGCTGCACCAAGTTGGTATGCACCTGGCATCCAATAGGTTGGATATTGGGACAAAGTTTTGTTACAGAAAGAGTGATAAAGTTCTGGAATGGCTGCCCAGGGAGGTGGTGGAGGCACCATCCCTGGGTGTGTTTAACAAAGCCTGGATGTGGCACTGGGTGCCAGGGTTTAGTTGAGGTGTTGGGGCTGGGTTGGACTCGGTGATCTTTAAGGTCTCTTCCAACCCAGTGATTCTGTGAATTCTATGAATTCTGTGAGTTCTGTGAATCCTGTGACACATGGAGCAGTCAGGTGGCTGCAGTCCCCCAGCCCTGTCCCACCACCCAGAGCCTGCCCAGAGGGTGGGAAATGCCAGTCCCTGTGAGACAGTGTGAGGCTGGTCCCTCACAAGGGACAGAGGACTTGCCCAAGAAAATGACTGCCAATGTACCTGTCTGCAGTCACACAGTGCTGCTTGTCCTGCCTTGTATAAATAATCTTAAAATGCTGGTTGAAAACTCCTTTGGAGCAGGGGAAAAGTGACCTCTGTGCTGCTGTTTGTAACAGAGGAATGTGGCTGGGGCTGAGAGACCTGGGCTGCTTTTACCACTGTGGGGCTGTAACTGGGGTTTTGGACAGCAGACAGCAGGTTTGCTCTGAGAGGGCATTAACTGGGGATTTCTGACCAGTTACAGCCTCCCTCTGCCAGGGAAACCTCTCCCTTGGCATGGCCTCTCCTGGGAAATGAGCTAGAAGCTGCTAGACTAGAGGAGAAGGAAATCTCTCATGTTGGTTTCTAGCAGTTAAAATTGCCAAATCCTGCATGTAAAGAAAAATCAGAAATGCCTTTTCCCCCAGACTTTCAGCATGTTCTGCCATGGCAGAAACACAGCACACCCCTGGGCTTGCTCAAACAGCGTGCCATGAGTGCTGCCACAGGCCTTTGGCTCACTGATAAGCTGCTTATCTTCAAACCATCCATTTTTATTTTACTCTGAATAAATACTCCTCTGTGCTAGCTAATAAAGATGTCTTTTTGGGCAAAAGAATGACTCGAGTTCAACCTTAGCTGTTAAGGTTGTTCTTTATCTTTTTTTAACAGTATGCACATGATCATACACTCCTTTAAATCTTCCTGAGAGAGAGTGGCAGTATCCAAACACATGGCTACCAGCTGCAGCCAGCAGTAAAACATCACACCCACGGTCTCTTCAGGTGCAGATGAAATCCAGATGCCCAAACACGAGTTCTCCACAAGGGAAATGCTAAATTGTGCATAAAAACAGTTGTTTTATGGCCTTTAATGCTATGGACATATTCAGATTATTTTTGCAGGAACCCTAATGACTAGTTGCTAGCTTTTTTTTTCTTTTTATTTTTTTAAGTATGTTGTTTTACCATTCTGGATAATTAAAAATGCCAACATCAGTGAAACACATCTGCTGAGGGAGGATGTTTGCTTCATCTTGACATGGTCTGATGTTTCGGGAAATATTTCGGGCCTCACAGGAGTCCCAAGGCGGAGATGTGAGTGTGAGAAGCTTCTAGGAATGTGGAGCTCTTTGCTGCTTTTTCCTAGCACAGCTTTATTTTTAGCAGGCCTCATGCTTAAGGGCCGTGGCTGGGAAACAACAGGAGGTACTTTAACTCCTTTCCATGAACAGCCTGACTCTACAATCTTGATTTTTTTTTGGCTTTTTGAAACAGATTTTCTTCTTTACAGCTGCGATAGCTCTGTGAAATTGTCAGTGATGGCCACAGACTCACTGGGCTCATCAGGTTAAAGGGGAAATGAAGCAGGATGAATTTGTGCTCTGAGAGGCACCAGACCTGGAGCTCATCCTTGCTGTCCCCACATGGAAGGCTCCAGATGCCCACAGCAGATGTGTGTGGCACAGGGAGTAGCACGTGCCCACTGCCCAGCCCTGCCCCAGCACAGGGGACAGCACAGGCTGGAGAAAAGCTGCCGTGGGAGGAGGCAGCTCAGCCATGGCCCCTGTGCCTCTGGTGGCTCCTTCCTGCCCTTTTCTCATCAGCACAAGGGGATCTGCACTGCCCTGGGGCCAGGCTCGAAGCAGAGCTCTGCAGGAGGCACAAAATGCATTTCAACGATTTTTGAACCAAAATGCTCCAGGTTTTGTTAGCATAACTACAGTGGGAGGTGACACTAAAGGGAATAAGCATTTAGTGTCCCAAAATGAACAAAAATGAGCATAATATTGTTACTTTGCTATCTCAATCCCAGCTTTTCCTGGTGCTTTTCCCTTCCCCTGAGCAGCAGCCACGTCCAAAGGCTGTGTGATGTCCCCAGCTGCCATGGCCCAGCTGCCATGGCCCAGCTGCCATGGCCCTGCCAAGGAGCTCTGCTCTGCCCTTATAGGGTTCAGCTTGTCCCCACGTACCCCCAAGCAGCTCACTGGGCACTGGGGTGGAAACAGCCTCTTCCACGTGTGTCTGCCATTGATGCTCAGGAGGACATTTATGTAATTTTTTTCAAACTAAATGCCTTTGTCATGTTAAGTCTCATCCTTGTGAAAGTGTAATTCCCTGTAATTCATCCTGGATGTGGCCACGGATGTGTCACCCTGTGCAGGACAAGCTTCCTGCCCTGAGCACTCCCCAAGGGACAAGCCAAGGAGGAGTGTGGAATGGCTGCTTGCATGGGCTGGATACCTCTGCAGTGATGGCTGGGAATTGCATTTGTTTCAACCCAAAGAACTGTTTGTAATGGAAGCATATCCTTAATGCTTTCTCCTCATCCTGATACTAACTTCAGGTGTTACAGAAAAAAAAACCAGTCCTGCATGTCAGTTTGTTGTCTCAAATATTATGTGTGGCTGAGAGCTACCAGGTGTGCTCTGCAGGTCTCTGAGGAGGGGTCCTGGTCCCCCAGGACTCTGAGGAGGGAATGCTCAGTGCTGCAGCTCACAGCTCACAGCAGCCACTGTGCCTGTCAGCCTTGGGTTTCCTTCCTCTGGGGAACATTAATTAAGTTGTCTTAATCAGGATGCAGGCATGCAGCATCAGTCTCCAACATAAGGAATCAGCTTTAGGGACTCCCAGGGTGCTCTCAGACCTCTCCTGGGTGCAGGATGTGCTCGGTGAGGAGCATCCATGCAGCTCTGGGGGCTGGTGATGAACCAGCTGGGGAAGTGGTGAGTGTGGCAGTGATGTGTGTGTCAGGGACATGTGTGTGTCAGGGACATGTGTGTCAGGGACATGTGTGTGTGTCAGGGACATGTGTGTGTGGCAGGGACATGTGTGTGTCAGGGACACGTGTGTGTCAGGGACATGTGCGGCAGGGACATGTGTGTCAGGGACATGTGTGGCAGTGACAGCTGTGTGGCAGTGATGTGTGTGCTGGAGCAGCTTGGGAAGTGTCCTGTGTCCTGAACTCCCCTCAGCAAGCACCAGTGGAACTCATTCTGTGAGATACTGACCCAAACCTGCTGCCAGCACTAGAAGTGGTGGATGTGTGACATGTAACACCAGCTGCCACCTGCAACCACCTGCCATTCAAGTCACCTCCCCACTGATTGCTGTTCTTTTCCAGGACTGGTTTTGCCAAGGAGCTTCACCAGTGCTGAGCTAGGAGCCAGGTATTTGCTTAGTGTACATACACACTTCCACTGTAAAGATGTTTCATTCTCACATCCCAAATGGGGAGGAAACCTAAATTTAATGGTTGCATGTGCTGGGAAGAACATAGTTGTGTAGGCACTATTTCCAGACATGTAACTGAACAGGTAAGTGGCAGAGGATTTTTTATATCCCCATTGCTGCTTAGAGAGTGGACAGCACAGGAAA
Source organism: Hypocryptadius cinnamomeus (assembly GCA_013400635.1). Classification (NCBI taxonomy): domain Eukaryota; kingdom Metazoa; phylum Chordata; class Aves; order Passeriformes; family Zosteropidae; genus Hypocryptadius; species Hypocryptadius cinnamomeus. The sequence goes on along the minus strand of VYZP01078242.1, from coordinate 210,495 downwards.
GAAGTGCCTTTGGGGTGGAGTTTGTCTGTGGAGAATATTTAACCCAAGCCCTTTTCAAACAGAATGGTCTCTGCACAAAACAATCACTCAGGTAAATCCCCTAACACAGGAGAAACATCCTATTCTGCTTCTAGACCAAGCTGCTCCATTCAAAATGAACCAAAATAAAAATTCCAGGCCCAAGCAAAGCCCGTGTGATCAGGAGCTGTGTGCAGACAGCTGACGCAGGGGTTGGGAATGCAGAGGTGCAGAGCTCCCGGGATGTGCGTGGCCTCTCTCCTTAGCTCCTTATTTATCCTCCCTGTGGGAGGAACAGCTGTGTTTACAGGAGGTGGGAGCCGAGCCTCGGCAGGGCTGTGCTTCGTGCTGGGACCTGCTGGGGGCTGCTGCCCTGCCTGCTCCTGCCACAGCCATGGGCAGCAGGCACCTGCAGCCTTCTCCTGGGCTGGAGCTGCTCCAGCCCAGCTTCAGAGGCAGGAGCTGAGAGAGTGGCTTTGCCTTGGTCCTGACCTGTGGCTGCAGTGCCAGGTCTGGGGTGTGGTGAGGATGAGGATGGCGGCGCGGGCGAGGCCCCACCTCAGGAGATGCCTCAGCGACCACCCCGGGGGCTCCGCCAGCTGGGCCTGGGACGGCTTCTGGAGAACAGCCAGGGAAAAACGCCTTGCAGGTCAGTCCAAGGGCAGCTGTAATCCCACACTGGTGTGATTCAGGCATCGGGGCTAAGGCCTTGATGAAGGAAGGAAAATACCTTTACTTTTTTGGCACTCCTTTAACGTTGCTGCCACCACAGAGCTGCCTTTGCCCAGGCTGCTTTTTCATTGGTGGGCCCATGTGGGTATTTTGAGCTAATGATTTGTACTCAGAGCTGGAAATACTCAAGATTTCTATAGAATTACATTTTATAGTTTTTGTTTCGCTGGAGTTTTGTGGACACTTTAAAACATGACAGTGTCAGTCAGCCACACAGTGCCAACAACCGCAGTGCCCAAAAGTGACCTGAGTCACTTTTAAACCTTCACTGTTGGTGCTTACAGAAACTTGTGAACTTGAACCTGCCTGGTTTTTCAGGAAGCCTTTGTAGGGTGTCAGAAATAATCCTTCTCTGTGTCCAGCCACCTTTCCCCAGGCCTTGCACCCCGAGCTCTCCAGCTGTGCATTAGCATGTGCAGAGGTGGGCAGAGCAGACCCTGGGGCTGCCTGGGGATGGAGCTGGCTGGGGGAGGCAGGTGAGCCCATGGTGAGCACTGCACACAGGGCCTGAGCTGCTCCTGCTCTGGGCTGCATGGTGCCCAGCAGGGATCTGGCTGCATCCCTGCCAGGGCAGGAGTGATAACTGCTCCAGTCACTGAAAATGGCTTTCTAGATTCTTTTTCTTTCAAGCAGCTCGGCGGGCTGTGTACAGATCTTTCCTCCTGGGGCTCGTGTTCATCTCACAGAGACAGGAGGTTTTGTTGTAGCATTTTGATTCTGGCCAGGTGGGTGTCCCTCTCTGCATCCCTGAGAGAGAGTTCAAAATGAGTAAAGGTATTTACTCTTTTCCCTGAGCCCACACGCTCTTCACTTGTTATAAGCAGACCTTTCAAAGGTGCCAAGGGGCTGGATTGTTATTGTAAATATCCCTGTTCCTCTGACAAAGCAAGAGCCAAGTTACCCTTTGGGCTGAGGTTGTCTTTCAGTTCACAACTAGGATGGAGCAAAGAGGCTGTCAGATTAACTGGGGACTTTCCGTGGGGGAACAGGATGTTGGGAATTGCTTTTGTGTGAGATCTATGATTTTTGTGCCTCCAAGGTCCTCAAACCACTTTGAAAATCCTAGATTTAATCTGAGTGTGCTGGTCATGCCTCTGAGCTTTTGTGCTGGGCTGAAGAGCAGCACAAACCCAATCACTGCTGGCATCTGTGGAGCCCATCCCAGCAGAGCAGCACTACAGCCCACTGGAAGCAGTGGGGGTTTCATCACATGCTGGTACGGGATGTGTTGGTCAGGAGGAGCATCAGGCATGGCCATTACTGAGCAGCTGAGTCACACAAGTTCTGCCAGGGGGATGGTCTCTTTCTTCTGCAAAACACCAGCCAGAACTCAGATTGCAGCTCTTCACTTCAGGTGGTGTGGAGAAGGCTCAGCACCATCAGGGAGCCTTTTGAGCTGGGCTGTGAGAAAGCAGCGTGGACATATTTTTATAAGTAGAAGGGACAGAGCTGTGGGTGGTATTTGCCACCCTGCACCAGGTGCAGGAGCTGTAATACAGCTGCTTCTTGGTTTGCCACACATTCTGTGAGGTGACAGGACACCCAAATGCCAATGTGAGTTGTGTGCACCAACTCCAGGTGACTTCCTGGAGGAGCTGGCAAAGGTTGGCTGCTTTTTTGAAAACAACTGATTGCTCCTGGACTGCTGTCCTCAGCTCGAACACCACAGTTCAGGAAAGAAATTGGTACAGTGGATAAAGCTTCCACTGGAGACTGCACAATAGATCCAGCTGGTGGATCGCTGTGATTCCTTCTGGCCACGAGGTGACCAACAATGACAGAGGGGAGCAGCAGGAGCCTGTAGTGCTTCTGCACTGGGTTGCCATTTGGGTGGGTGCTGAAACTCTCAGCACTTGAAGGAGCCCAAGAAGAAGGGCTTTAAAATTTACTAAATTTTTATTAAAGGAAATTCATCAAATGCTAATTAAAGGAAAGGCAAAATGGTGATGTTTTCCTGGTGCTCCTTCTGGTTCTCTTTCCATCTCTGAAGCCATCCTTTGCCCGGCCAGCCTCCTCCACGCTGCTGCCAGCTGCCCCACTGCCTGCATGGCTTGTGCTCCCTCCCTGCAAGCTGCACACAAATGTACTGCTCTGCCTTTGTAAACAGGCTAAAAATACCGTGGTGCTGCTCCTCTGAGGGCCCTGGAGTTCAGAGAGGCTGGGAAGGAAGCCGGGGTCAGGCGGCCCCCGGGGAGCAGCGTCACACGGAGGCACAGAGCCACGAGAGGGGCTGGCTGCAAAGGCAGACAGCACATCAGCCACAGCACTGCTGTCCTGCTGTCCTGCTGTCCTGCTGTCCTGCCCGGGGGAGCCAGCAGTGCCAGGTCTCCTCAGATTAGTGTTCATGGTGTGCAAGTGTGCGAGATGTGACTTGGAATGCTCCAGGGTTCTGTGCTCCTCTTTTGAAAAGGAATTTTTGTCTTTTCTACTCAATTTCTGTGCTAGGTATTGTGATGCAGGGACCAGTGTCCTGCAGAGTGCTGGCTTCTCCAGGCACTGCCACCCCAGTCAGCTGGGCCCCTTTGCTGAGGGGGTGCCCTGTGTGAACCTTGTGTCTCCATATCCTCTGGGAAAGGAAGTCAGGAAAGCCTATTCCTTCAGACATTCCATTTCAGAAGGCATCAAAAGCTAATTTCTGTTCTCACCACACCCATGTACCTCCTCAAGGGATGTGACTATCCTAACCACACCCTGGTCAGGGTGACAGGACCTGAGTCTGAATGTCCCCCTCCAATGACACAGAAGCCAGTTCCAACCAGAAACCTCATCAGTGGTAGCAAATTTCAGCTTGAATCATACATGTCATAGGCATTAACACCTGGAATGTTCTTATATTTTGCTTCATTAGTGCTTAACCTTGTTAGCTGGTGTGAGGCTGTGTGGCACAGGGTGAATCAGCAATGAGCACCTCTCAGGCATCCTCTGTGTGCTGTGGACACAGACCAGGGCCCAGCACTGCTCTGGTAGCAATGGCAGCTGTGTCTCTGCTGTTGTACCCTATCTGCTTGCTCCATCTCTCCACTGTAATGTAAATTTAAGTGTCCCCTGTGTGAGCTGTGGCAGTGGGAGCCAGGGCTGGGCTGTGGGAGCTGCCTGCTGCTGGGCAGTTCAGCCACAGACAAAGAGAGAATTCATGCAGGGCTGAATCAATGCCTGTGATGGGCAATAATAACACCTTAAAGCCCAACCACAGCACTAGCACCCTCCACCTGCCCACAGCCCCAGGGAGCTCCAAGGCACACAGCACTCAGGTGAGCTGGCATGAAGGTGGGTGCTGCCTTCCATGCACCCCCTGCCTGGTGTGCAGGGCCCAGCCACCTCACCCCAGGGAGAGAATTCAAACCATGCTCAGCTGCCTCTGCTCCAGACAGAATGAACCCCATAGAGACTTTGTTTTAAATAAAATAACCTTTGCTGTGCCAAAGAGTTTCAGTCTAAAAGACTTCTGGTGCAAAAGCAGCGGATTTCACATGTTTTTCCCATCGCCTCTGGCAGAACTGGAGCAGTGTCAGGGTGGTGCCTGCAGTGTAGCACTCAGCAGTGGGCTTTGCACTGAGCTCACTCTGCTGGGCCGTGCTCCAGTTCCTCGAGGATTCCTCACTGATGTAACCACAGTGCTTCGAGTACCTCTGTGCTCCATTGCCCTCCATCCAAACCGTGTGCACCCTGTATTTATCCTGCCACTATTCCTTGGTGGGACCCATGCCACCCACACCTTTGGCACTGCCCAACACGATCCCTGTGGAGGCTCAGCTGCAGAGGCTGATGAGAGATGGCAGTGGGAGAGGCTGCTGCACAATTCCGAGGGGGAGAGAAAGGAAGCGGCGTGTCAGAGCCCCGGCGGGATGCGCTCAGCGCTGGAAGGAGCTGTGACCGAGCTGCTCTTTCCCAGGGAGGATTCTCCACCCCGTCCTGGGTGGGATCTCAGCTGTTCTGCTTAAAGCCGAGCAGATGGGGTTGGAGTTCAGCTGCCCCAGGCAGGACTTGCTGGCTTGCAGGGACACAGGAGTAACTTCTGCACAGGACAGTGACCCGCTGCAGCTGCCTCTCCCCATGGAAGGTAGGAGGAGGTTTGTTTTCTTTCCTTGGTTACTCTATTTCTTTAAGGTTTTTAAACCAGCAATCAAACTATAATGTAATTAGCCAGAAAACAAGGCACGAACTCGGGAGGGAACAGCAAAGGTGTGGGTCTGGCTGTTCCCTCCTGGGATGTGCTGCTTCTACTTGGGCTCACTTAACAGAAAACAGTTTTTCCATTATATATTTTGTTTAGAATTTAAAAGAAAAAATTTAGCTTCTAGGAATTTTGAGATCTAACACTTCAGCATCTGCAAGTCCCGCAGTGGGCATTCGGTGGCACAGCACAGCTGTCCTTGGAGAGGGGCAGGGGCAGAAGGGCCCTGCCTGGCAAGGGTTTGTCCTCTGGAGGGGAGCAGCCACCCATCCTGCTGCTCCCCAGGGAGCACCAGGAGCCTCAGTGCTCCCACGGGAGTGTCATCCCTGTGGTGTGAGCACAGCCAGGGCAGGGAATGGCTTTCCCACAGGGACCAAGTGGGGTGGCAGGGCTGGGAAAACAGCAGCAGCAGGGACACTCTCTGTGGGGACAGCCTGTCAGGCTTCCAGCATCAGAGGAGGTCACCCTGAGCAATAATGCATTTCTCCTGAAAAGCAACAGCAAAAGGAATCTGTTTTCTGGGAGGAAGGAAGGTGAGAGGGGACCTTTGGGGCAGGTGCCTGAGCCTGCAGCAGTGTGTGGCTGTCACCCAGCACGAGCAGGGGCTGCAGAGGGACAGTGCTGCTGCTCCAGGCCTCCGTGCTCATCTATGTTCCCGCGTCCTTCCCGTGTCCCCAGGGTGGTTTCTGTCTCAGCTGGCTCAACCCTCGGATCCTCTCTTGCCCCATTCCTGCTGTGCCCAGCTCCCTTTGCCAGGGCTGGAGCTCCCTGACAGCAGGAACCGGTGCCCCATGTTGGGGCAGTCCTGGCATTTCTCTGGCCATCAACTAGGCCAGCCCCAGCTCCTGCCTTTGCCAAAGGCTTGCTTTGTAATGCCCAAAAAATCCTACAGCAGCTCCGACAGCTCTGTAGGAGGGTATTAAGCATCTGCGTGTCAGAACGTGGCCTTTACTTTATTGCTTCATGTAAAACACTTTGTATTCTCTGGGCAGGAGAGGCAAGGGTGGCAGTGAATGTTTTCAGAAAGGGAATTAGTGTCATGTCCCTTCCCAGCGACGCTCCCCTGTCAGACAGCCCCTGGTGAGGCTGCCCAGCCTCACCAGCAGCTCTGCTCTCACATGGATCTTGCAGGACTGTTTGCCAGGACCACAACTGGGAATAGTACTGCATTTCTTGTCCTTTGCCTCTCTATAAAATAAATCAAGCTGAGTTTTCAACCCTCTGTTTGCTGATGCTCTCTGGCCAAGTTTCGAGTCGATTTATTTCTCATTGCTCTGCGTCACCCTGGCAATGTGCCGAGCACGAGAACTGGGGAGAAACACAATCAGTTTGCTGCATTTCAGACCAGGGCTGAGCATCCATCTGCTGGTTCACACAGGTCTCCCAGGCAGTAGGAGAGGTGTACTTTTTAAGGTAGAAAATTACTTGTGTTTTGGAAATGAATAAATTGTTGACATAAGCTAAGAGTCACAAGACAGGCATGGGTTGTGTTGCCAGGTATTCACCAAAAGATCAGTCTGCCCCGGAGAGCTGCTGCAATGACCACTGTGGGAAGTGACAGAGGGGTGCAGACTGGAGGTCAGGGAGGGCTGTGCCACAGGGAAGAACCCTCCTTTAGCCATGACTGCTGTGCCACAAGGGTGCTGGGCAGGGAGAGGCCACCATCCACCTGCCCTCTGTGGGCTCATTCCCTGGGGACAGCTGCTGGCAGAGGCAGCAGGAGCACCAGGCATGGAGCCCAGCCTGAGGTGGGCAGCAGGGCTGGAGCAGCCAAGTCCAGCAGTACCCAGGGGGGCTCTGCAGTGCTGAGGAAGCTGATGGGATCAGCACTTCTGGCTGGCAGCAAGGTCCCCCCTGTCCCCAGCACCAGCCCTGTGATCAGAGAGCTCTTAAGAAATGGGGAGGTGTTTCTGGGAGTTTCTTTGTGTGGGTTACTGTTCTTTTTGGTATAAATTTGCTGTTTCAGCTTCTGAAGTTCACCATTTCCAGGGTTCACACTTCCAGGGTTAATATTATCTGACACCTGCCAAAAATCTGGATCTCCAAAAAATCTGACACCTGCCAAAAACTGGTGCAGCAAGCCTTGTGCAGCAGGGGGCTGAGCACACACGCTGCCTGCTGTTCCCATCCCTCCTCCACCTCATCCTGCTTCCCTCAGTGCTCCTGGGAAAAGGCAGGAGCTGGAGCTGTTGGAAGGAATGCTTGTGTGGGAAGGGAACTTGGCTTCTCTGGTGAATAAATCATATAGAATCCGTTTTGTGCATTAAACAAAGCTTTATGAAAGGCAGATACAAAGGAGAGGCCCTGCTGGTTGCTCAGGAGGTTTTGCTGTGGTACCTGAAATCCTCTGGCACTGGAGCCTGGCACCACTGTAGGTCTCAGCCTGCTCAGAGACCTGAAGCACCTGAAGCAGGGCTGGTGCTGCCCACCCTGGTTTCAGCTTCCCAGGGCTCTGCCACTGCAGACTTTGCTGTTGTTTCCATGGTTCTCCAGGAGCAGGGAGTTTGAGGGGGGCTGGTCTGTGGTGGGGGCTTGTGTAAAGAGGCTGGTGCTCATGTGCTGCACAGCAGCTTCCCACTTTGCTGCCCAGTTCTGAACTCTCACACAGGAATGAGGATCTTCTTGAAATGTGACCTTTTTTCTCAGTTTTACTCCCCATATTTGGTATCTGTTTGTCCCTTCTTTCACAAAGCAGCCCAGTAATCAGATGACATCCCTGACTCATGCTGCCCAGACGTGCATGATGGGGCCTTTCTACTTGTTAGGAAAAGCCTATTGATTTAATTTCTGTATCATTATTCAGCTAATATGGAATATATCACTGATGGTGGTGCATGAAATGGAACAGAGTCTGCAAAAAAGGGTGAAATATTAAATAAACCTTGCCAAAGGACAGGGAGGAGGTGGAGGTGAATGTGCAGGAAGGGCACAGGGTGCCCTGTCTGCTGCTCCAGCTCTCTGGTCTGTGTGCCCCTGGCTTCTGGGAAGTGTTGGCAAGGCCCCCTGAGCTGCTCAAACACCAGCACTGGTCACTGCTGGGGGACACAGGTTGAAAGCCATGTCACAAATGGCCCAAGCTGCACACCAAACATGGTCCCTGTCACTTGCACACCTCAGCCTGAGCAAAGAGCTGTCACACTCTCATACCTACTCACACACATGCAGCACTCAGTGTCACACAGAAATACAGGTTTAGGTGTACAGAGGCACCTCAAGAGCGTGTGATAAAGCAAAGCTGGCTGTCCTGGAGCTCTGGGAAAGGCCTGTCAGACACAGCTTTCCCTGGGCTCTGGGGTAACTTGCCACTAGATGTCACAGTGTGCTTGGGTTTGCAGGGACCAGGAGTGCCACTTGTGCTGGGGACCCCCAACCAACCCACGCTGGGCAGGGCAAAACTGCTCCCTAAAGTCCCTTTGCTGGACCAGAGCACACAAATAGCATCTTTTTGTCTGTTCTTGTCTTCTAGAGCAGTTTTGGAAACATTTCTAGCTTTTGTGTGCCACTCAGCAAAGTCTGAGAGACCAGCAGGTGACTGGAGAGGTTCACATGGTGCCAGCCCACAGGGGTGACCCTGGTGGGACCCCTGCCCTGGCAGGTATCAGTGGCCCTGCTCCCACTGCAGCAAATGTCAAACTCTGATTAACATCAGGCGATGCAGCAGGAGCTCACTCTGTGTCCCAAAGCTCTTGCTCTAAGGGGGGACAAGTTTTGCCACTCCACCAGCACAAGGCAAAGGAGGCCAGCACTGTGCAGCTGCCTGGGGCTGACCTCTGCCTAAAGCATCCCAGTGGCTATTTATAGCACACAGGAAACCATGCTGGACCCTGCACTTCCTCTCCCATCCAAGCCGAATCTGTAATTGGCTCGGTAGCACAGGGAGCATTAATTGTGGGTGTTTTTCCACTGAGCATTGTGCTGAGCAGGGGTAGAATATGTAGGTGGTCAGCTTTGGGCAGGCTGGTGGTGGGACAGGCAAGTCACCTTCTGAACTTGGTACAGCTCTGTAAAAAACTTGGTGTATTATTAAAAGACTAGGAGTATAAAAGAGTGTGAAGCATTTGCTGAGTAACTAAAGCAATGACAGCATTTAAAGCCTCCTGTTTGAAGTGGTTTATGAACAGACCCAGACTGGCAAGGCCACCCCACCCACTGCACCCAGGCAGCTCTTGGGTGAAGTGTAGCTGTTGAATTAATGATGGCATCACTCTGTGCCTTTCATTTGCCACCAAAATCAAGCACGGCTCTCCCAATCTAAGACTAAACAAACAACACAGCCAGGGATGTACAGTGGGATGCTTTCCTTGTGCTCTCTCTGATCCTGAGATCAGGCTCTGCCCAGCCTGAGCAGGGATATTGTGCCCTGGCTGCTGGTCCAGCCTGGAGAGCAGCTGCCCTGCTTCTCCTTGTGCACAGGGAGGCTGGGTGGACACAGAGGTGCAGTGAGTGAGGGGAAGCAGGGCTGTGCTCCCTGTGTGCAGAGAGGAGCGATTGCCTGTACCCCTGAACCTGGAGAAATGTAAATAGCAGCTGGTGCCCTGGCTGTCAGCCCCTGTGCTGCCCAGGCACCCAGCAGTGTGTGCTCCCTGCCACAGACAAGATGGATGGGCTAGTGCTGCGAGCCACTGGCTGCTATTAATGTTCTCCACATGAATCTTCCTGACCAATAACACAGGATTGCCTTCCTTTGTCTGGGATTGTCTTTCCCCCCTTCCTTGGCACCAGCCCAGACTATCCACAAATCTTGCTTAGCCACAGTTAGTGACTGTGCCTCAGCATCAGGAGTCTCCTGAAATGCTCCATGTGCTGCCCTTTCCTTCCAGAACGAGAGCTGAGCACAGTCATTCCCAGTCTGTCCCAGCAGAAGGTGCTTGAGCAGAGCTGGCAGAAGAAGGATTTGCTGTGCTGGGGGGCTGGAGCCCAGTTCCAGTTCCAGGGAAGTGGTGAAGCCTCACAGCATTCCATAAAAACATGGCCACAGCCTGACTCCTGCTCCAAGCAGCCAGTGCCAGGTGGGGGCACCTGCCTGAGCCCCAAAGACACCCAGAGTGCTCCTTCCTGTGGCACAGGAGGGTGGCATTACAGATTCACTTCTGGAGGATACACCTGGGACTTGGAACAGCAACTTTTTGAGAAAAACCTCCAAGGTTAAAAAAATTAACTTAAATCTAATTTTCTACAGTTATCACCAATCTCAGATTAATTCTGCAGCATGACCAAACTGCTGCAAGGCCCCACACTAGTATGTTAAATATGTCCCACTGCATGTACTGAACGTGATTTCCAGACACTGAGGGCTTCTGGAGGAGGGTGCAGATAAGGGTGTGCAGGCAGGCAGCTGCCCAAGAGCTCTGCAGGAGCAATCTGTGAGCACAGACACGTGCAGGGCCACAAGTTTCCTTTCACTTGGATTTTTTTCACTCTTTTTCTGTCCTCTCACCCTCAGGTGTGTCAGCTTTTGATTTGCACCAGCAAGGAGCTGGATCTGGAGCCTGGCCATTGAAGCTCTGCAAGCAGAGCCCAGGGCAGTGTGGCTGCTAGCCCAGCTCTGGGAAGTGGGGCTCTGCAGCAGAGGGGCTGCAGGGTGGTTCCCTCGCTGTCCCACAGCCATAGGGTTTGACAGAGGCTTTGGCACTGCTTCTCTCCTTCCCTGGGGCTATGTGGATACTCCTGGAAATGAAGTGCATTAGCTTTTCCACCTCCTGAAGGCAGAAACTACTTTTTCCATTTATCCCAGTCCCCTGCTGGTTGGGAATGCAGCACAGACTCCTGCTGTGCCCCCCAGGGCTGAGTGCAGTGCCCAGAGCTGGGATGTGCCAGTGCCAGGGAACTCTGCACTGCCAGCAGTAAGGAAAGCACCTCCCCATTGCTTCTGGGCTCTGCTGCAGAGCTGCCCCACTCAGCATCAGTCGTGTGCAGGGAGTTTGTCTGTCCAAACCCCTGGGGTGTGATGTCTGCTGAGGGCAGCACTGCTCTCCCAAGCAGAGGAGCTGGAGCCTGGCAGTGGGCAGTGCCCATCGCAGCACCCCAAAAGTGTCCCTGGGTCCTGCAGTGGGGCTGGGCTGGGCTGGATGCACCTGCTTCCTCCAGCACCCCAACGGCAAGGGAGTGCAAGCACAGACCCAGATCCTGGGGTGTAGAGCTTGTCCTTCTCAGGGAAACAGAAATTCCTCCCTGGGGCCTTTGCTGGGAGCAGTTGGAAGTGGGGATTGGGATGGCTCTGCCCCAGGGGCTGCATTTTCCCAGGTGAGGGGCAGTGATGATGGATGCCCCAAGTGGGAAAACCCCTCGAGCCATCCTGACCCAAGGAAGGTGCACAGGAGAGGAGCTGCCCAGTGCCTGCCTGAAGTGTCTGCCTCAACATCAAACCCTTTGAGTCAATGGGCATTGCTCTTTTTGGGGGATGAGCAGCTGAGCAGAACCTGGGATCCCTCTGCACAGGCAGCCAAGGCAGGGAACTGGACTGGGGAGACCAGCAGGGTGTGAATGGGAAGGGCTTTGCCTGGGATGCCAGGACTGCTGAGTCTTTCAAGGCAAGCCCTGAGGGCACACAAGCAGAGCCCACTGCACCCCAAGGTGTGGGATCCAGCCTCAGCCTGTCCTGGAGTCGCTGCAGCAGCTGGCACAGGAGTGATCTGCTGCTGCCAGGAGCACACGATGTTCAGGGAGGAGAGGTCAGGTCTTTTCCTGTTTAGATGTTTTCAAAAAAATGCTTAAGCATTTTAGTGGAAAAATGACTGAGGGAACCATCCAAATTAGGAAACAGGAAATACTGCACTAGCATAAATAGACTTTTGACAGCTGAAATGAGAGGCAAGTGGTTGCCAGGTTGGGCTGGTAAAGATGCTGCTGGGCCAGCAGCTGGTGGGGAAGCTCAGCAGCCCAGGGGCAGGTTCTCACTGGGACACACCTACCCAGCAGTGTCATGCCAGGTGCCACAGCCAAGTCACTGGGTGTCTCTCACCTCAGGGTCTCCCAACACAGTGCCAACCATCAGCAAGATGAGTCCTTCAAATGGAGGACTCCTCATGTTTCCAGCAGTGGATATACTGAAAACTAAGGCACTAAAATCAGAATTTTTATGGAGTATAAATAGCAGCAGACTTCCCCATGCCAGGTTACCTGTGTGATATTAGCTGCTCAAATCTAATGCCAGCCCTGCTCTTGACTCTCTCTCCCCTTCAGCAAATCACTGAATCTCCCTAAGCCCCTTTCTAGCCATATGTTAAGTTGATGTAATGCTGCTTCTGAGTCTGTGCAATTACTCAATTACTCCTGCATCTGATTGCAAGTAATATGCCCTCAGGGCTTTGCTTCAGTTTTGCCCATTGATTTGCTGTGTGACCTTGAGCACCACATTAAATATACTTTCAATATTCAAAGGAATTTTGCTCATTTATGCCCATGATCATGCTATCCAAACTCCTGCTCTGTCCCCAACTTTCCAAGCAGTGTCTGTTTGTTATTTATTGCAAAATTTAAGGATAGAAGCTAATCTAAAATACAAAAGAGATCTGGGGGCCTATGTTCCATTCAAATTCACCTCAAGCAAGTTTCAATGGAGCTTGAAGAGCCTAAGAAACGTAGATACTTCTGAAAATGTCACCCTAGCTGTACCTGCAGGCTCTGACATTGCACAGACACCTGAATTACCCAGGTGAGTTCCCCTTGCTGCTCCAGCCCATGGCTGCAGAGCTGGCAGAGCATTAAATATGCACATACTGAATGTCTGCTGTGCTGGAGGGGAGCACGCCTCAGAGTGAAATCTGCTGTGCATTCAGATGTTCTCCAAAGCTGAGACAGGTCTGCTCAACCACCCCTGGCTGCTGGGGCACAGTTTAGAGGGGCTGTGGGTGCTGCTTCCTCCTTGCTCTGTGCACAGGAGGGATGGGCTGTGGGATCGAGGAATGGTGTCTGTTTGCAGAGAGCTCTGCTGCAAAAATGAGCAAAGGAGAAGTGTGGGCAGAGCTTACCCTGTCACTGGGGTTGGCCCCTGACTCTGATGGTACAAGGTTTTGGGAGTTTTCTCTTGTGCATGTTTATGAGGAACAACTGAGGTTTTCTCTTTACATTTGCTGGAAGATGGCTGTAAAATAGCATGGCCAAGAAGCAAAGCTGCTTTCTGAATATTTTAACAACTTTTGCCTCAGTTTTCTGTGAATGTTGATTAAGAGTAAATGAGACTTAGAAAAACAGCCGGTATGGATTTACCCTGGGACCATTCTGGGAATAAACACACAAAAATAACCCTTTCCTAAAAATGTTCCTTACAGCCCCACCCTTCAGGAATGATCTTCCCTGCAATGACCCCAGCCTGGACAGCACTGGCAGACCAGGGCTGAACTTCAGCTCTGGGTCTCACTCAGCAGTTCCTTTTTACAGTGCAAACAGCTCCCTGGAGCCGGGGGAGATTTGTTGAGGACCCACGGAGCACAGTGGGTGAGGGCTGCAGAGTGTGGCTGCCTGTCACCCCAGCCCAGTGAGAGCCATGGCCTGGGGACAGGGGACTGGAGTGACAGCAGCAGCAGGACCTGCTCCCCACCTGTTCTTCCTCTCTGTACCTGCAGTGCAAAGAGGTTAAAGTGCACCAGGAGTTGCAGGTAATGTCAGCACACCTGTACCAGGAGCTCTGCTGTGCCAGTCAGTCCTTGGAATCTCTAAAATGCTTCATGCTCCTTGCTCTGTGTAACAACACTGAAATAGAGTGGTGTGTAATTTCTACACATGCTCCAGCTTCTACACACAAGCCTGAAACCACTGGAACAGTCACCCAGCCTCAGTGAAGATGAGGGCAGTGATAGACTTGAATGCTTTAAACAAGTAAAGCTACAGACCTCAGCTGTGCTCTGATTATTTTCTTTGAATTTGCTTCCTTTCCACTGCTTTTTTTATACTGAGACATAAATAATCTTAAATTCCAGATCACCCATGGGTCCAAAATTTAGCTGTAACAGGGACTTCTGCCAACTTCTACAAAAGGATTTTGCAAACATGAAAGAAAATAACTCATACATAATAAACACTCCTCCTGACCCACGTTATCCTTTTGCATTTAAGGTCAATCATCTCTGAAAGGAGGAGGGGAAAAAAAAAAGTAAAGGAGATGCAGAGAGTCAGCTGCAACAACAAACTAAACCCCTGCATGAAGGTCCTCCTATCAGGGCTGTTCACAGCTGCCACTACATTTTTTCCTTGGCCTGAATAATGTAAATACTGGGCTGGGGAGTGCTTTCCTTTACACTGGTGTAAATCTGGGCTGAAGCTCCAGCCCTGACCTGGCCATGCACACACTTTACCCCTGGCAGCCCTGCCCTGGGGTGAGGGGACCTGCTTCTCAAAGGAGCTCCCATCCTTTGATGCTGGCTGCTGTGTTCAATAAAGGGCTAAATTCCTCTTGTTTCTTGAAATAAACTTGCAAACCCCTTGACCTTCCTGAGCTGGAAGAATATGTTTACAGATTGTTTAATTCCATTTGTCTTCCTGAGTGTGTGAGAGGAACAGCAGTGTGGTTGAGGGAAGGGGAGCTGTGCTGTGTGACCAGCCTCTTCTAATATCAGAGACAAGCCGCTGATGAATCCCATCCACTTTGAAGGGCACAGCCATTCCCATTACTTTTTGGAGGAGGAGGGAAAGGAATTATTTACTGGAATCCCCTGTAATTTTGCTTTATATAAAGTTCATGAGGCAGCAGTGTAATCTTTTGTGTTTTGTTATCTATTCTCACGACACCTTCCGGGACACCGGTGCTTGTGGGCTTCTAGAAAAATATCAGGAGGTAATTCTGCAGCAGCAGCTCTTTCCTAAGGTCTTTACACCATCTAAACACATCTGCTTTACACTTGGATTGCTACCTGAAGTCAGGGGAGCCAGGAGAAACAAAGTTCATCAGAGGGCAAGAGGCAAAGCACAAGGAGGGGAGGTTACTGACATACCTAAATTAAAGTGTAGAGCTTTATTTAAAGGCTGTAGAAGCTGGAAAAAAGCTCTTTAAGACAGAAACCATCTTTTCTCCGAGGCCTGGGAGGCACTGGGAGGCCTCATGGGTGTCATCACCAGGTACTTGTAATAATGTCACTATTTCCAGAAGTCTTGGCACGAGCAGCACGGCAGGAGAGGAATTGTGAAGGGTAGCTGACTGAGGATAATGGATAGTAGGATGAAATTGAGAGGAAAAACTTAATTGGAATTAACTAGCTGAGAAAAGCCTCTTGATCTGTCAGACAGTGAAATTGCCTCCCAGGAGCAATGGTATAGTCTCAACCACGTGGGCATTTAAAGCCAGTCTAATGTCTATGATTCCCTGAGTTAACTGGAGTATCTCAATAATTGGAACTGACACAAAGATTTATCTTCTTTGATTGACTAGCTTTCATAGAAGCTCATCTCTTTGTGGTGCTGCACAGAGCTTTCAGGGCAGCTGTTTGCACTTAAACTGCCAGGAGCTGACAGTGTGTATCCATTTCAGCTCTTCAAATGTGTTCTTTGAAAAAACACTTAAATGGCTGGAATAGACAGTACTAATCAGTCTGCAGGAAAATGGAGCAGCCTTACCTGGGGCTCAGTGCTATCAATCTCCCTGTGCCAGGGCTGGGCCATCCTGCAGCAGCAGAGCCATTTAGGTGCATTACTGCCAAATGCCCAATCAGCCTGAAAAATTGGGCTGATTTGGCTGAGGCAATAAAAGGGAAAGGTGTTTTGCCAAATGTATAAAAACAAATGGTTGGTATTTCAGCGGTTACAGCACAGTGGGATTAATCACACTAAGATGATGGAAATTCTCTCCCATGCTCATTTTTCCTGATGTCAGAAGAGACAGTGTGTGGCTGGCCTGAAGGGTGAGGTCCTGGAAGGGCTTTTGTATTTGGATTTGCCCATTCATTCCCCTGCTGTATGACCTTGTGCATATCTCCTCTCTCACTTTGCCTTCTGTAGGTTTAGACCCACAGAAAAGGGCACATCCAACCTCTGGTCTGGCTGAGATCTGGGTTCCTTCTTTGTATGATGGCAACATGTTGGGAAGGGTGTTTGGAGTCCTTTCACTTCTCTGCCAGTGACAGACATAGGGATGGTGTCTTCTCTGCAAAAGAGATCGCAGATCTTACTGAGATAGCCTTGTAGTATGCCAAATAGTAGGTTAAGATGTTTTACAGAAAGTGAGAAATTGCTTTTCTGCAGGGCACAACTCACAGATGATCACATGTGCTGGCATCCTAATACTGACAGAAAAAATGTGCTTTTTTTCTTGGTCCTTCTAAAGCCTTTTACACAGGGAATGCAAACTTGACATGTTACCTTGCCCACGTAGCTAATATATACCTTGTTCCTTCCAAACCTAACTCTGCTCCAGCCTATGACATTCCTCCAAGTAATGTGGGGGATACTTGGCAAGCAAAGGAAATGCATGTGTGTTTGCTGCCAGTCTGACTTAGCCACCTTTAGCCAGCACTGCTTGGAGAAGAAGGGGAAGATTTGCAATGTGCTTCTCACTGCTTTGAGAAGAAGGTGAAGATTCCTCCCATATGTTGGGGACAGAGGAGCTCTTCAGAGGATCACCTTCTCCTGTTTTGTGGTCCTTTCTGGAGTGTGCAGGTAGAACCTGGAGCACCAAAATGCCTCTTTTGCTATGGAGAAGTACAGCATGTTGGAAATCAGAATTTGTGGGGATATTAACTCTCAAGGTGATCAGTATGTGCATTTACAAACTAGGGATCACCACATCAGGCTGGACACACGAGAGGAGCGAGCTGCTGCTGCCAGGGATGAAATGCACTTGGCCTGCTTGCTGGTGGCAGCACCAGAACCAGCTCCAGGTCCCAGCTTGTGCTGCCCCTGCATGGCTGTGAGGCTGAGAGCTGACCCACAGCTGGCTGCTCAGCTCAGCTCAGAGCCTGGCTGGCACAGCAGCCTGCAGGCGTGCATTTCTCAGCAGTTACACAACCTCAGCTGCAGCTGAGGAGCCTGAGCTGCACTGCTGCCTCTCCTGCAGGTTTCCTTGCAGCTCCTGCCCAAAGACACAGCTTCACTCTCCCTCCAGTGTCTGCCCCACCTGGAAAAATGGAGCTCTGTGCCCTGAGATTTCTGAAATGCTTCACACTGAGTGAAGTCCTGCTCTGCAATAAACCTTCCAGGTCACTAAACATTTCAGGTTCTCAGTGCTCAGCTGGCTCCTCCACTGGCCACAGCCACCACTGCCTAAACGACCTAGTTAGGGCAATTAATGTAAATTAAATATGCTCATGCTATTCCTGGAATGCTGTCAGGTATATGAGGATAATATTCTGATTTACTTTTTAAGGGCAACTGGTTATAAAGGGGTTTTCATCCCATTGGAACATTGCTTTTCAAACTACTCTTTCTTCTGCTATGAAAAGTTCAGATTAAATATATCTATACAAAGCCAGGGAGAAAAGAAACTGAAAATTTAAAGTGAAAATTAAGGAGGCTGTTGATAGTAAATGGTTATTTAAAGATAGGGGATGGGGGAAAGAGAAAAAAAAAGAAACTGAAACTGAAAATTTTAAGTGAAAATTAAGGAGGCAGTTAATAGTAAATTGTTATTTAAAGATTGGGGGGTGGGAGAAAAAAGGAGAAAAGGAAAAGAGTAAAAGTACACTTAGAGAAGTGGGCTTTGGGTAACACATGCAAAGCTAAAACTGATTGTTACCACTTATTACACTCTTCCATAAAGTTTCTTCATTCACGCTGTTGTTTTTAGAGTCTCCTCAGGAGATCATCTGTTCTGCTGAGCTGGACTGTGTCCACGTGTGGGCTCTGGGGTTATCAAATAAAATCCTTTTCTGAGAGAGCAAACCCCTTTCAGCCCAGAAGGGCCCCACTGAAGCAGCTGGGGCTGGGCAGGGTGTGACACAGAGCCCTTGAGCTGACCCACATGGACCAAAGCCAGCCCTGGTGGCCAGCAGAGTGTCCCTGCTGTTCAAACATGCCATGGTGGGAGCAAGGAGCATCCTCTCTCTCTGCTGACCTCTTTGCTTCTGCCCCACCATTCCCAGGCTGCTTTCCCACACCTGTTCTTCAAAAAGTCCTTGAAGAGCACTGGCCTGAAACTGCCAGCTCATCTTACAAGCCACAAATCCTGCTGCTTCTCATGTTGTGCAAGAGTGCAAACAAATATTAGTTGTAAAATTATTCAGTCTTTATGAAGCCCAGCTAGACCGTTTGGCTTTTAATGGCATCAGCCCTGAATTACACGTCTGGACTAGACACAGTGCAGAGATTAATTTCCTTTAATTTGTTCCAGAGTAACTCACAATTTAATTTAACTGAGCAGTTCCTTGTTCTCTTATTCTGGAATGATGGATTGTGAAATGCACTCCTTTAAATTAATCCAGACACTTGATTTTTGTCAGCAGAGTAATCTTTCTCAGCGGTATGCTAAGTATGCTTTTAAAAGGTATGGTGAATATGAATGATATGCACTTTGTTGATGATTTAAGTGTTTACACTTCTCAAACCTTGCAGAAAAAACAAATATGGCTTAGCTGCACTTTGTTTTATAACCTTTCAGAAGTGATCATTCAAATAACATCAAAAGGACTTAAATGGATTTCTAAATTTGATGGTACATGTGAGGGCAACTCCCTTCTCATCAGAGAACCATGATTTTGAAATGGGGCTGAGCAAAGCTTAGACTATTTCTGATTGCAGAGCTTCCATAGTTCATCCAGAAAGATTTCTATTGGAGCCATTAATGGTAAAATATTTCATGTGGGTGCTGTCACTGCTTACGCTGGTTTGATGTTGCAACAGAGCAGTGTCCTTTCCTTTTTGTTTTCTTTCCCTTTTGCTGTTTTTATTTCTTAAACATGAAGTGAGACATCTGTGGAGAGGGGCAAAGATGCTGTGTATGAATATTTTTTTTCTATACTGCCTCCTTTAGAAGAACTGCAAAAAGTTATAGTGCAGTTGAGTGAGTGATATTGATGTAAACCAACCCATCAGGTCCTGTCAGCCCAGGCACTCCCTCACTCTCTATTATCAGAGGTAAGGACTATCTGAATGCCACAGCAGAAACTGCACAGCATTCCTGTGTCCAGCTGGAACCTGACAGCAATAGTTATTTTTAAATGTGGGGAGACAAGGCAAAGCCTCCTGTCACAGAAATATGTGGCAGTGCTTTGTGGGCAAAGGTAAATGTCCCTAAACTTAGCAACACTGCAGCACACACCAACCCATTCATTTTTGGAGGGTTTACACCTACAGAAAAGGGCACATCCAGCCTCTGGCCTGGCTGAGATCTGGGTTCCTANCCTGGGCACACGTGAGAATGGATGCAGCCTCCCATCACAGATAGACTGGCATGAAGCCTTGCTCTGGTCTTAGGCAAGTACTGAGTACTGCTGAAATCTGAAGTGAGCTAAAGCACATCAATGTCTTTTGATACGAAGTGCTTTTATGAACAGGTTTTATTGGTTTGGGTGCTTCAGTGTCAGTATTTCTATTTTGAACATCCTAGCAGCAATCTTCTCCAAATTCAGAATGTGTGAAATACTCTTCTGTGGAGTTCTGAAAGTCTGTTATAGCCAAGTGGTAAAATAACCACAAAGGCATTCAGGTCTTAAAACCAAGCTTTACTGGCCTTGCTTCTTTTTCAAAGCAGAAATTGATTATTAAATAGGTTTGCAGTACTGCCTGGACAGTGGATGTCTTTACACCCATCACCTGATAGTGGAGATGTTATGGAAGATACAGCTATGTATCCTAAATGTGCATTCAGTCAGGACTAAAATCTAACTGACTTTTGTCTTCACACTGCTGTGTGACAGGACCACTGGCTCAGTTAGTCCCCAGACTAACTGTCAGCTCCATGTCCTGTAAAAACCTACACAGCCAAGCCATCCAAGGAAAGTTGTTTGGCTCAATAAAGGGCTGTGTTGTGCCTGGACACACGTGAGAATGGATGCAGCCTCCTGTCACAGGTAGACTGGCACCAAGCTTTGCTCTGGTCTTAGGCAAGTACTGAGTGCTGCTGAAATCTGAAGTGAAGTTAGTCTCCAGACTAAATGAGGCTCACAGCCTTTCTCAGAACCAGCAAAGCTTTGTTATCCAGAATGGGTGCTGCCAGCTCCTCCAGGAGAGGACCTGCGAGCGGCTGAGAGACGTCACAGAGGTGAAAGGACCAAAAACTGGATACTGATGTCTTCAGCAGTGACTTTGGGCTCTTTGTTATCCCCCAAAATGAAATCACAAGTAAACCACCACCAAGGCTGGGTGTCTCAGGCAGTCACAGTGTGCATTCCCAGCCTGTCTCACGACAGCCCTCTCACAGGGGTGCTGAAAGCTCCGTGCTGCTTGCCAGGGGCTGTGCATGAGCTGGTGTGAGCTGCAGGCCACTCCACAACTCGGCACTGCTGCAGGGCTCTGCTCAAAGTGGGCCAGCCAGCTCGGGTACTCTTGACATTCCTGGATGTCTTCTAAACATGTAATGCTGACAGAAATGTTGTTTAAATATTTGTGAGTTATTTAAAAACAGTGCGTCAAATAAGCAGCCTGGTGACGCCCGACAGATCTCTGGCCCGGAGGAGTGCCTCCGTGGAGAAGGGGGAGGTCAGCACGAGTTATGTACACAAGTCAGGCTCTGAGGAGAGACACACTGCACCCATAGCACTTGTATCATCATATCTGCCATCCCAGCACACAGAGCCTGCACAGGGTCCCGAGCAGGGAGCGCAGTGCTGCTCGGTGCCTGCAGTCTGTCCCGGTGCTCTGGCCTCCAGCACATCCATGGCTGGGGCAGGAGGTGCTGCCCCACCTTGGGTTTGACCATGCCCTGGTTCCCAGCAGCTGGGACAGTTGGGTGTGGAAGCAGAAATGCCTTCTGGGATGACAGGAAAGCTGTGCCAGCATCCCCATCCCACTCTGAGCTGGTTAGGCTCTCTTGATAGTTCCCCTGCTTGGTGCCCGTCTGTATATTTAGAGAGCTAAATTTTAGGAAGGGGGAGTGAATTTTCCATCCAGCCATGACTGAAGTCTTTCAGTATTTTCGTCTCAGTATTATTAGACAGAGCATTTTAGGTCAGTACAGGTGCGTGTTGGAAAGAGGGGAAATCAGTTCCTGTGATAGACAAGAGAGCTGGACATTGTCTATTTATTATGTTAAATATTTATTTCCAGAGCTCTAATATACTCCTAAAATATTTTAAAAGCTGGTTTTATATGTCAACTTTATTCTCATCTTTCAGTAAACAATTATCATGCAGAGAATAAAACAAGCTCCCAGGCATTGCTGAGATACACTGTAGTCTATTAAGGAGGCTAAGCCTACTATAGCATATGAATCTGTTTTTATGTTGCCTTTAAATTGATTTGACATCAATTCCAAGCCTATTGTAAAAATGAGATACATGATTAAAGCAACACTGTCATCTTTCCAAGGTATTTTCACTTTTTAGAGCTGCTGCAAAGGAAATTATTTTTAAAGCACTCAGAATATTGACCTGTTCCTTGGCCCTTGTCACAGTCCACGGAAGGGCTGCAAGGGGAGCTCCTCTGTAGCTCCCTGACTAGAGAGCACGTCTTGTACATTCAGAAAAAGGATTTAAAAGTTGCTACTGAAATTTTACACTTTGCCTTACAGATACTGATCTGCAGGTTTTGTTGCTTTTTTTTTTTCTCCTCCTCATTGGTTGCTTTATTCTTGTTCCTTTGACGTCTTCTTCTCATTTAAAGTTCCAGAGTGAAAAGCCAAAATGAGTCTCAGTTTCTGTGAGGTCCAGATATGAGCTGTGCTGCTTTTCAGATGAAAATGCTACATATATTTATGGAATCTGTTGAGGTTATTTATCAAAATCTTTTGGCTGTTATTTCTCCCAAACAACAATTGCATTTTCAGAAGTTTACCATTGGCCTAACATTAGGGATTCAAATGAAAAGCTTAAGCATCTGTCATAAAAATGAGCACATATAAAAAACCCACAGAAGTAGAACAGAGGTGTTTCCTGGGAGGGTCACAAAGATTTCAAGGAATTATTTGCTGATGATAAATTCGAGCCAGGAAAAGATCAAGTGTATCATAAAATCAGTCCATAATCCAGAATGATTTATTTGGCTCAAATTGACCACCATTACTTTTTCTTTCTCTGTTATTGTCACATTCCTGGAATCAGATTGGTTAACACTTGACAAAAACCTTTGAAAATAGCTTCAGCTTATGGGGGGATGCAAACTGGACAAGGTCACTGTGGTATTAGTTGCTCATGAAAAAGAGCAAAACTGTAGGTAAGATCTTTTGGTCCCCAATTATTCATCTGGACAAAATTATGGCTTTGCAAATAATGAAGAAAGGACGTGACCATGGCCAAACTGTGGAGCATTCAAGCCAGTATTTGTTACCTCTTTTTAATCATTATTTTATCAAAATCCTAATTACCTTTCAGGTTTTACTATTCTATAATTAAATTTCACCAATAAATTGCCAAAATTTCCAAAGTTTATAGGTTCTAGTGCTTCTTATATCTGTGAGTCACCATGCATTGCTCTTTGGTAATAAAACCCTCAGTGTTCCTTTGCCTCCCATTGCTCACACTGTGTTCCTTTGCTTCCCAATGCCACACCACTGGTAATAA
Organism: Hypocryptadius cinnamomeus; assembly: GCA_013400635.1. Classification (NCBI taxonomy): domain Eukaryota; kingdom Metazoa; phylum Chordata; class Aves; order Passeriformes; family Zosteropidae; genus Hypocryptadius; species Hypocryptadius cinnamomeus. The sequence continues at coordinate 187,992 of VYZP01078242.1, read as the reverse complement.
CTCAGCACCCAAGCTCTGACATTCAGATGTCTTTATTTCTCTGGCACCTATTCAGCTCAAAAGCAAGGAGTTCTTGAAAACACTCACAAGCAAACCTGTTCTCAGGGGAGTTCCAGATCTGACTGCAGGCACAGATAAACAGTCTTTGCTCTGAGATGGCACTTGCCTGTTGCTGCTTCCTGAGCTGTTAACACATATTGCTAGAAACAGAAACTGTGTTTTCATGTGCAAAATCAATCTGCTAAAATTAGGAGGTAGTGGCTTTGGCTGATTGGCAAAAAATGGACCTGTCCAGCTGCTTTGATTTGTTGCTGGAATGAGCATCCACTGGGCCTTTGAAGAATCCTCTGTCCAACCACTTTGCTCAACAGCTGAGATATAATGAAGATAGGAAGAAAGGCAAGCACTAGGTAGTGTTCTGCTTTTCTGGTCAGGCAAGAAACCACTGTTTTTCAAGAGCCATGACTGAAAGAGGATGCAGGTTTGGATGCAGATCCCATTTCACTCAGTCTTGGTCCACAGCAGTGTCACAGCAGTGTCTCATCTCCCGAGGGAAGGGCTGATCTGTCTGTCACTGTGTGTCACATCACCTCCTCAGCCAGGGATGGTGCACACTGCAGCCTCTTGAGGAATCTCCCTCTGTGACACTGTTTCCCTGCAAACCAAACTCAAACCCTGGTGAAATGGTGGGGCTGCACCAGGGAAAAGCTCCTGTTTGTGCCAAGGCACTTGGCTCACACTGCACTGGCTGGAGAAGGGAACAGCTCAGTGTGGGTTTGTGAACAACTTCACACCTGCTCACGTGTCAGAGGGACACAGCAGCACAGAAGTGGTTTTCCTGTTGGTTATTTTATGCAAAGAGTTTTATTTCTCAAGTGTTGTTTCTAGAATGGATCACCTATTCATGCCTGGTAAGACATAGAGTGGGCAGTCTGGGTTTATTTATTTAAACACCTGAAAATGTCCTGGTGAGTTTGTTCTCTCTATGATCTGCTGAACTGACAGTCACTCTGAGCAGGAATGAGGTCCCCCAGGTGTGCCCAGCCTGCAGAACTCCTCCAGAAGACAGAGGACATCACAGACTGTAGGTTGTGTCTCAGTGCTGAGACAGAGGTGAGCTGCTTCTGTCCCTAACCTCTCCCTCCATGTAAAATATCCGTGTTGAACAGCAGCAGTGAGGGCTCTGGGGAGCTCCCATCCAGGTCACCACGAGCAGGCAGTGGGCAGGGGGCTGTGGAACAAGGCTTTGTGAATCAAATCTGTGGCTTCTTATGTGGGAGCAGGTGAAAGAAGATATTTTCTTTTCCATACGGTTCCACACATGTTACATAGAGGACCTTCATACATTTTGTGATGCTCTGCCTGCTGCCATGTGTTTGTCTGGCTCTCCCACATCATGTAATGTCCTTGGCAATGACCACCACTGTCCAAGGCAGGACACTGTGTTCACTAATGCCTGGGACACGTGCTGGTTATGCGGGAACTCGCTCTTTTGGATTTGTTCCTCACATGAAAACCCTCAAGAGTTTCCTTCTAAGGAACATTAGTCTCAAAAATTTACTCTGGAGAGTAGCAGATTCTAGCTGGACTGCTTTGCTTGAAAAAACATTTTGTCGTATCTGAAATGATGTTACTTTGATTAAAAAAACAAACATTACTGACAGTGCTTCTGTGTGGTGCACAGAGGTAAGAGTCATCTATTCCCAAATATCTCCAGTCCAAATATAAGCAGGTGCAATCTAAAAGCTTCCTCAGAACCATTTCAGCAGCTTATTCATTCCACTATGAAGGGCCTACTCTTGCTGGAGCATAAATAAACCAAGCCCAAGTTCTGTTATGATTCTAGAAATGCATTTTAATAACAGAGATGACAAAGCCTTTTAGAGAAAATACTGTGAGTAGGAAATGTAAGAGATTACAAGCAACAATTTCTTTTTTTCTGCAACCTAGGCAGAACTGGTTTTTTAAGCTTGGGGAGTCAGATGTTGACTTTAACTTGAACTTTTTTTGCAGTATGCTTTCAACCCAGTTGTATTTATCCAAAGCATTGACTACATTTTGGAAGAAAGAATTGAAACAAAGCCTCCAAGGCTGCATTATTGATCAAGGGCTTTCCCTCCTCGGGAAGGTCTGGTTGTGAGCACAGATCCTGCTCTGTTCCTCAAGAGCCCTGGCCAAGGCTCTGCAGGTTAAAGCTTTCATGTAGAGACTTCAGAAGTATCGGTGGCTCTGCCTTCAATGTCACCTTTGCTTTTAAGTGGCTCTTGAGATAGAAGTAGTTAAATGATGAGAAAATCAAAGTGGTTACTCTGCTCGTTTTTTGTGGCTGGCAGGGGGTCAGAGCTGTGATTCTGCTCTGGTACTCCATTCCCTGCACTTGTTAAACTCCTCCATGCTCTGTTCCTAGACATGAACATTGGACATAGATTTCCAGTTCCATGCACTACATTTCTCCTGAGCTTTTTCATCTTAAATGGTCTCTGTGAATCTATGAAACAAGAAGCTATGTTTTCTATTGCCACATTCTCTCACCCACAATTTAGGACCTTCAATAGTTCTGAAAGAATTCTTCAATTTGTTTAGTCTAACCCTAAAAGTTCCTGAGACAATCCTTGGAATTCATCACGATAGCATAGTGTTTTCCTCTGTAAAAAATGCTTAACTTTTAACAACAGAAGGCAAAAGCTAAATTCCATCTTGAGATTTGACCTGCTCTAATGAGGAACAGATTACACAATTTTAATGGAAATTGGGGCATCAGAATTTAAAGGAGGAAAGATCAAATCAATTGACACCTGCTGGCTGAGGCAACATTGTGTTGTTTTCCAGAAGCAACAATTCCACCATATTTCCTTTCATAACAACATGGAGTAGTTGTGATTATCATAGGAGCACGTGATACAGGAATTACCAGGACATTTTACATTTCCATTCTAGAAAAGAGCTTGTCTTTGAATCTCAGTTGTTATCTGGTATTAGAAGGGGAATTCTCCCTGGGTTTTATTTTGCAGGGATTTCCAGAAGAGGTAAGGGAGGGTAGGGTATGGGTAATTCCTTACCATTTTGTGTTCTTGTGACCTTTTAAGTGAAGGCTGGGTTTAGAAAGGAAGATACAAAAATTAGAATTAATGATGACCTGATCCTGTTAGGATACATAGCAGCATTTTCTAGAGTTCAGCTCTGTGAAAGCTTGGAAATGGGATAATGCTTTATCTGCTGCAGGTTTCACTGGAATGTCCCAGTGAAAGCAGCCAAGCCAAGTTCATTGGGAGGTGGAGAAAATAACATGAAAACCATTTGAACGTTTTTAATAATGTTTTAAGACTTTGATGGTGAAGCCTGGAAAATCAGGTCTAAATGGTTTTGAATGACTACAGAGGGAAAAACCAAGAGAATGGACTTCCTGTAATCCAAGATCTTTGTGAATGATTTGGACCCAAACCATTTTATCTTGACTTTCAGCGAAAAAACCCCCTATTTTTAATTTCAGGGGGCCACTGAATGTGCTTATTTTCTCATACTTCTCACACAGCTGCTTTCTGACAGGAAGACCAGAGTGGTAACAAGATCCCACTTCTGTAATATGGTGGGTTTAAATTTTGACTTCACCTCAAGGTAATTTCAGCATATCCAAGAGTCTATATTTAACGATATTATTTTCCTCATTTTAAAAAAGGTTAAAGACTTTATTCAGCTTACTCTTGTCACAAGAGAGGAAAAACAGTGACACAGTGTTTCTGCTCATACATCTTTCCCCTGGCAATACATGTATGTGAAGTCTGTTTAACCTCTCTTCTATCATAGATGATAAAGTTTCAGTCTTTGCCCCTGGAAAAATACTTTTCAACCAATGGAGTTCCTTCTCAGGAATTTTTGGTTTTGTTAACTTTTCTTTTTTTCCCCCTTAATTTCATCTAATTATTTTCAACTTTAAATCCTTTTCTAGTGGGCTTATTAATTTTCTTCTTTCTAACTAACAGTTATTCCCCACCACCTCTAACATCCTCCTCTTTTAACTGTCTCAATGTATTGCCTGTATTTTATTCTGCATTTTTCCTCCCAATTGGTCTAACTTGTTAATTAATCATTTGGCTTCTCTCTGAACAACTTGTTTCCATAGAAATATCTTTCTTGATGCCTCCTAGTATAGTCAAAGCTGAAGTTAGGCTCCTTGATCTCCTATGTTAACTCAAGATGATCAGAGAAGAAAATTGAAAACAGTTACTCTGGGGTCTTACCAGGAGAAAGTTAGAAATGAAATGTCACTCAGGTTTGATTCATGAAAAGTGTTGAGGGAGGTGGTAAAAAGGAGAGAGGGGAAGAAAGAAGTGAGGGCATGTCTTGTAAATGTAAGGGAAATATTCCAGTGACAGGAATTAAAATATGCAGAGCTTGCCTTTAATGGGAAGTGACTCCATTGCTTGGCACAGTGACTGTCTGAAATAACAGACATTTGGTGACTTGGGGGTTCTGCAGAGTTTTTTGGTAAAGCATGAGTGAGGAATTCAGCAGCAATTAATTTTGGTCATGCAGTACTTTGTGAAGTTGTTTAAAAGGACCCACTCTAGGATTGTTTTCACCACATTTCAGTGAGGTGGAATATGAATGGTTTGGGGCTGCAGGGCAGAATCCCTGCATGTGCCGATGACAGTCAGGGGTTTGGCCAAAGCTTGGAAGGAAGCCCATCAGAAAAGTTCTGGAGAGACTTCAGTGAGGGTAAGTGGGTCCAGAAAATAGGAAATCAAGCAACAAGGACCATTTGGGGGAAATCATCCTCTTTTCCAGGTGTCAGTCCCAAACAATGGCATAAGCTTTGAGGTTCTAGTGATGTTATTGTGGTCCTTGGCAAGCTGCAGAGCTGGGAACTGAAAAAGTGAAACCTGGGAACCCAGGTGAGCAGGAAACCTTTTCTTGTCTTTCCCTCCAGCTTGGGAACCTCCAGCAGCAGCCCCACGAGTTGTCATTCAGGCAGCTGAATGCAGAGGGTTTGACAGGCTGTGAAAATACCCACATGCCCCTCTGAAGCTGAGACATCCTTATTCCAGACACCCTCTACTCCAGCATGTAAGCCTCCTGTGTGTGGGCTGGACCTCTCTGGTGAGAGGCAGATGCCAGGATTCCCTGGGTTTGTTTTCCTAGAGGATACATAAAATGGTCAAAAAGGAGGAATGTGATTCCTTCCTGGAAAGCCCTCAGAAATTCTTCACTGAATGCTGTGTTGGATTGAAGGAGTTCACCCCTAAGATTTTATATGGGTCTTTCTGTGGCTGGTAAGCCACACAAAACTAGGGAGCTTGATGGTAGTTTGTTGTTAAAGAGGAAGAAAATGAGCATTTTAGGGTTATGCATTGTCATCTCATGGGAAATGCCCAAAGGAAAATGGGTGGGAAAGAGAAACTGCATGCTCTGGTTGGAGCATTTCTATGGGATGGGAGCAGTCTGCTGATGTTATCCCCAGATTTAAATGATACATTCTGTCTCCCTAATCCAAGCACATAGCTGCAAATTTAATCAGAGCAGGGTGTGTACTTTTTATATGGCTTTGGGTGGGTCTGGCAAAAAGCATTTTCTTAGGTAATCATGGCTAATGCCATATATCACACTACCCTAATTTCTTTAGTATTGTGTCACCCAGTGCCAATATCAAACATCTTTTTCATTGTGCCATACAAATTGCCCATTTAGGAAGCAATTGCACAAAAATAAATCATAGGTCTGTGCAAATTTTGCATTTGGTTGTTTTACAGAAAACTAGTAATGTTTAATAACATTAAATTATAAATTATAACTTCATTAGGGTATAATGTTCCTAAATGAGATTGGGAAAAAGAAGATTTCTTCATCTATAAGAATTCTTATTTTAATTAAAATTTTTTGCTTATCCATTTCATTCAAGTTCTTATTTTCCCTGCTGTGTTTTAGGCTCCAAACTCTAAGAGCTTAAACACTGCACAAAGTTGTTCTACAGAAATTTAGAGCCTTGTCTGGCTTCCTGGAGTTGTTCACAGAGTCTGAATTACCTTTCAACCTCTGTAAATTAACACAGCATCCCACCCTTCCATCTGCCCTATTGAACTGTAATGCCTGACAGTCCAGCAGATATAAAATTATTAGGGATTTAAAGTTAACTTCTAGTGAAATAATTTTAAACTTTTGATATGTTCTTCTGAGACCAGCCTACATGCCACCTGTTGATGATTGTTCATGCTGCAAAGACTGATCATGGTTTTTTATTAGATTTTGTGCTGCATCATTAAGAGCAGAAAGTCAAACCATAGCAGCAATGAACTACAGCAAATGCAAAGAAGTCGAGTCTGTTGCAGAGGTTGAAAAGCATGCTGATATGATTGTAGCACCCAGATTCATTGCTCAACTGCATGTGAGCTTTTCAGACCACAAACCCTTTTTAGTCCCGACTAAGTCCATATAAGCAAAATAAAGCCCAAGTTCTGTCTGATCCATGAAAACCACTGTGGCAAGGGACCTCCCTGCAGAACAGCACTGCAGAACATGGCAAGGCTGAGGCACACTCGGTAGGGGGATGAGAGGCCGGTTTTAGGGATCGATCCCCAGTCCCAGCTCTGTCAATCCCCAGTCCCAGCTCTGCTCTGTCCCTCCCGTGCCGCTGGCACAGCGTCTCCTCTCGGGATGCAGCGTCGCTCCGGTTCTTCTGGGCAGGGTACAGGCAGCACAGCTCTGTGTATTCGAAAAAAAAAATTAAAAAATAGCTGATTTTGTAAAACTTTGAGGAATGACACTGGCAAAACTTTAAAGCACGGAGGTAAGCCAGCAAGGGAACCAGGGAGTGTCGATTTGCCTTGATCTGAACGAGTGCGGGGCACGGGCGCGGGACAGCGGCTCTGAACAGCCAGGGACGGGCAGGGACAGGCAGGGACACGCGGCAGGGACAGGCAGGGATAGTCAGGGACACCCGGCAGGACCCGGGCCAGCCCTCCTGCGGCACGGGTCGGGAGCGGGGCCGGGCGGGGCTCGGCCGGGGAAGGGCGGTGCCAGAGGAGCGAGCGGAGCCGGGCGGCTGCAGCGGCTGGGACAGCGGCTGCGGCAGCGACAGCCCCGGGGAGCATCCCTGGGCGCTGATGACAGCCCCACGTGAGGATCCAGGTCAGTGCTGTGGCAGATGACAGCCCCAGGTGAGGATCCAGGTCAGTGCTGTGGCAGATGACAGCCCCAGGTGAGGCTCCAGGTCAGTGCTGTGGCAGATGACAGCCCCAGGTGAGACTCCAGTGGGTGCTGTGGCAGATGACATCCCCAGGTGAGGCTCCAGTGGGTGCTGTGGCAGATGACAGCCCCAGGTGAGGCTCCAGGTCAGTGCTGTGGCAGATGACAGCCCCAGGTGAGGCTCCAGGTGGGTGCTGCTGTTTCCACCACTGCTTTGTTAGTGTGACAGTGACTCTCTGGCTGTCAACACTTTGGATCATGCTCTTCCAGTAGCTGCTGCTTTTGCTGACTTGTTGGATGCACTTGGAAAGTTCCAGGTATATTGTCTGACTTTGTTGCATCTCTTCGAATATTAACAGGCTCCATCAGGGCAGAGTGACCCAGTAAAAGTTTGTCCACTGCCCTGGGCTCAGCAGGCTCAGCACAGGCTTAACAGGGCAAATAATCCATCTTGCTTTTAGTTACAACCACTTACTGGGCAGTCTGTGTTGGGTTAAATAGTTCCTTACACGTAGGTTCAACCTGTATCACACACTGTGGTGTTACTGGCATTTTGTATAACTAAAGAAAACTTAGTGCTATGCAATGAAAGAGCACAGACAGTTCTCTTGTTTTGGGGTTTGTTACTTCTGTGCTATAGGTTTATTGACATTGGCTCTAGTTGCAGCAAGCAGTGCCCTCCCTGCTACAATTCCTCCCAGGAATCTTGCATCAGGTTTTTCTCAATCTTGTACAAGGGTCCTGTGAAAAAAACATCCATAAGAAGCTTCTGCCTCAAAGAAATGTGAGATCTGTTCCTGCTTCACAGCCAGCAGGGTTGAAACACAGTGAAGCAACATATCTGGCATTAGATTGCAGGGAGATAAATCCCTTACTTACTTACTTGGATAAGGATTTTCCAGTGTGGATTGGAAATTAAAGAGTTACAGTCTCATTTCTCCTGAAGTTGATGTGAATTAGGTACCAACTTTTCTCGAGCCCTTCAAAATTATCGTAGAGCAAACACTACCTTCTCTAACATACTTAGAAGCAATTAAAAGATCAAGCAGCACTGACAAGCTAGTCAATGTGGCCTGCAAAGAAAATGCCTTTAAACTTGTCTGGGTCCCAGGAACCAACAGGGGAGGAAAATGGCAAGGACCCGAGTAAAGGCTTTGCTATCAGCTTGGGAGTCCTGGTAATCAGCTTGGGAGCTGATGCCAAGGAGCTGGATAAAGATGCAATTAAGGTTGCCACAAAGTTCTGGGATGCATTGCAGTTCCCAGCTGTGATAACTGAAGAGTTGGCTGCAGTTCCAAAACACCAGCATGATAGTAAAGTAGGAATGAAAGGACAAATATCTTGGCCTTTTCATTTTCCAGACATTTATGTTCACTATCTGCATGGAGCCTAAATTATCCTGGCTAAATTCCAAGCTATAATCTCTTTTTTTTGCCCCCCTCTTCCTCGAGTGGGTTAGTGAAGTACAATTAAGCTTTGATATTTTGCATTGCACAAGAGAAAACAGAATAAACATTTCCACTTATTTATGACCCATCTTAGCTCTTGGAGAGCTGGACAGTTTTACAAGTCCCTGACTGCTTATCTTGGTCAGTGCAAACACCCTACTTTGAAAGCATTGCTTTTGAGCCTTCAGCATGAAGCAGACATCATGTTCCAACTCTCTTTTTAAGTAAAAGGATATAATGCAAATAAAAACAGTTATTAAAAATCCTGTCACAGGTAAAATGCAGTTCTGAACATCCATAAATCAGAGTTCTAGCACAGCAAATGCATTTTTCACAGCGTGTGTGTAAAATGAGATTCCTCATTAGCAGCTGTAGGTCACAGGGAAGATACATCAGTTCTTACAGCCCTGGGAAGATGCACAAACCAGAAAGATGTGATGGGAAACTCATCATTTGATGTTCAAATGGAACCTGAAAACCCCTTGTCGCTTCCAGCACTGCCAGCACCAGCAGCAGTGACAGGGTCTAAGTCAGTGCATGAAGGACCTGCCAGTTCCCAGCCCAGGGCTCGTGAGCTGTAGGAAAAATGCATGGCAGAGTTTGACATGTGGCTGCCAAGCTTGCACTGGGGCTGGTGACTGCAGCTCTGGGGAGGCTGGGGGATGGCAGCCTGGGGTGTCAGAGATGAGGGGAGGCAGCAGCATTCCCCTGGGAGGCACAGCTGGCCCTGCCTGGCACATCAGGCAGGCTGGGAGGTGGGGACCTTGGGCACCTGCTTGTCTGTGGCTGTTGAGGAGGATTACTGCCATTTAGAGAGAAAAAAAAAAGATCTTCTGTATAATGACAGAGGTTGGGAAAGAGCAAAATCCTTTGGGATTTTTTTCTGTTTCGTTACAGAGTGGTGCAATGTGCAGTCAGTGAGGAGTCAGTCCTACCCTCTGTTCTGTTCTCCTGTCTGCTGGGCTGTTGAGAAATCCTTTCTTTGCCACAAGCACCACACTGGCATCCTACAGAAAAGGGGACAAGGAGAGTCCTGCAGTAACTAATGCAGGAGTGCTGCAAACAGCAAGAAAACCTCTCCAATTGTTCTTCTTCCTGCCATGGTTTTGGAAGGTGTTCAGATTTAAATCCCTTTAATTAATGAAGTCCTGATCACCATGTGGTTCCTACCTGTTGAAGCTGGAAAACTATTTTGGATGGAGATAGAAGTAATGCATCTACCATTGGTTTTAAAAATCTGTTCAAAAACTGCTTTGAAAAAGACCTACAAGGAGACACCTCTGTGAAAAGCAATACATTTAGGTAAAGGTTTCACAGTAGGCTGAGCTCCCTGGCCTGGGCAGGCAGCTGCACTTTCCCACAGCCCTGCCTGCATGGACCCACCACTGCCCTTGTCCTGCCCCTGGAACCTATCAGAGCATGTGGTAGCCAATTCAGAAAGCTAGAACTTCTTAAATCTCATCTTGCCAAACAAAAGTGACTCATTTCCTGCCAGTTTGGCTGACAGGACCTGCTGGCATCAGCTCGGGGTGTCGGTGAGGAGTAGGAGCTCACAGTTGGGGAATGGAAGGTCTCCTGCTTTGGCAGCAACTGAAAGTCACACTGCATCCTGGCAGCAAGGTTCACTCTGCTGGGGCTTTCAAAAAGAAATTGATATTCTCCCATATTATTTAGAGTATTTTGAAATTTGAAGTACAGTTTGATGTTCTTCTTTAGCTGAAGTTTGGTCACCTGACAGTAAGGCTGACTGGCCTGTTTGATACACAACTGTCACTGGTTTTGGTTGCCTTGTTGCCTTGTTAGGAAAGTGCTTCTTGTGAGGAGAATATCTCAGAGACAATGCCCAAATCACAGCACAGATGTCTTTCCTTTGTTGCAAACAATCTGGTTAACACTGCTGTTCGTTCTGATAGGGATTTAATTCACACTGTAGCATCTGTTTCCAGGTACCTGAGGAGTGTGGGTCCTGCAGTCTGCACTCAGGACACTCTCACCTGGGGACACACAGCTGCTCAGCCCAGGGGCTGCAGAGGAGGTGCAGTCTGCACTCAGGACACTCTCACCTGGGGACACACAGCTGCTCAGCCCAGGGGCTGCAGAGGAGGTGCAGTCTGCACTCAGGACACTCTCACCTGGGGACACACAGCTGCTCAGCCCAGGGGCTGCAGAGGAGGTGCAGTCTGCACTCAGGACACTCTCACCTGGGGACACACAGCTGCTCAGCCCAGGGGCTGCAGAGGAGGTGCAGTCTGCACTCAGGACACTCTCACCTGGGGACACACAGCTGCTCAGCCCAGGGGCTGCAGAGGAGGTGCAGTCTGCACTCAGGACACTCTCACCTGGGGACACACAGCTGCTCAGCCCAGGGCTGCAGAGGAGGTGTCACAGCCCAGCTGGTGGAGATGCTGGGGCTCCAGGGAGGAGGGAGCATGGGGAAGGGGCAGCAGCTGTGGAGGGGCTGCACTGGGGCACAGGCAGGACTCTGAATGCTCTCTGCAGGGACTGGGCTGAGTCCTCAGCACAGAAGGACCTGTGGGACACAGTACAGCCAAAGGGTGGCGCAGCCTGGGTACGCTGTGTTGTTTCTTATAAACATCTGGTAGTAACCTACCACCCATAGCCCGTGGGGAAATAGCTGTCTTGGCATGGAAGAGTTGCTGGCAGCCTCTAACCTAGGAATATTGAGTTTTTCAGGATTTTTTTTTCCCCATCTGCTTAATTATGAAATCAGTTCAGGAGAGGGAGGTGACACATTTAGGTCGCTCTGCTATTTCAGCTGTGCAGATAGCACCCAAAAGATGTTAAAAAGTTGTCATCCTCTTGTCTAGGCCAGGTTGCTCCAAGCTCTGTCCAGCCTGGCGTTGAACGTTTGCAGGGATGGGGCTGCCACAGCTTCTCTGGGCACCCTGTGCCAGGGCCTCACCACCCTCACAGAAAAGAATTTCTTCCTAATATCTAATCCAAGCATGCCCTGTGATTGTGCAAAGGTGTGTTAAAAAGCCTGGAGATTTACATCAGCAAAGAAAATTCCCCCAGCTCCTCTGTCCTTGTTCTATGGAAGAGGCCACCTGTAAGTGTATCTTTTCAGTCATATTAATTGAAAATAGCCTCACTAGGTGCAAAATATTTTCTGTGTTATTTTTCTGTTCTATTTTGCATACTTTTCATGGCTTGGTTTGGTCTAAAAATGGAGCTGTGCTTTTAATGTGTTGGGAACTGGGGAATCTTCGGCCCCTGGAGTCCCTGTCTGAGCTCAGGATTTCTGTGCACAGGCTCTGGCTGAGTAGGCTGAGGTCTGCAATGAGGACAGCTGCAGTTTCTCCACAGCTGAGATGGCTGAGTGGATCTACTGGAGTTTTCTAAATGAAAATCACTTTGTGAAAAATTTTAGTGTTAGGCTGGTCAATCTCCTGGCTCTTTTCTACAAATATCTTTTCTTTTCCTCTTTTATTGTGTGAATACAATGCTTGTCTTTTATTGTCTCCAGTAAATGCTGTGTTGTGGTAAAGATTATGATAAATTATGGCACTAAGGATAGCAATAAATATAGGCATAGTGTATATGGGCTGTTGTAGAAGAAATTAGTTTCTGTTCTGCAGAATGAAAAAAGAGTTTAATCCATCTGTTTTGTGTAAAAATATCCTGTAGTCTTCCTGTGGTATCACTTTATTCTCAGATGAAAAAGCCATTCAGTTTTGTGCAGGGATGCCATTAGAACAGCATGGTCCAATTTGATTAAGTGATAATGGAAACATTTTTAAATTTTAAAGTAGAAAAATAAAATCATGGAAGTTGTGTGATATTTTTTGCTAGTGTCTGATTGCACTGATGACTTACAATTGAGAAGTCTGAGCAAAGCAAGCAGTGAATTTGAGCAGGTATGTATGTGAAGTGCCCTGGAATCCTAATCTGTGAGTGTATCTGTAAAGAAAATAGTTTTAAGGAACAGCTCTGTTCCTCTGGCCTATCATGCTACTCTTTAAGGTGCTTTAAGAACATTTCTCTCTACTGAGCATGCTGGATTTTAAGGTAGCTCAACAATGTTCCTTTCAAAGAAGTCTTTGCTTTTAGGTTGGTATCTGGTGTAGCACACGCTGGGGTGCACGCAGACCTACAGAGAGTGGTTTGGAAATCCTCTCCTCTTCCACAGAGGCAGACACTCCCAGTGCTGGCAGAGATCAGAGCCTGGGGGCATGTACCCCTGCTGACCTGCCTGTGTTTTTGAGGAGCCTGGTGTGTGATTCTGTGAGGCTGTGTTCTGCTCTGCCTCTCTGGGAGTGTTTCAGTAGTACTGGCCACAGGCCTTCCCCACTTGTCACAAAGTGAGCAGCGAGTTCTTGACATCTGCTGTGCTGCACTGGCTGCCAAGTGGCGTAGGTAGTTGGCAAGGAAATAAATATTGATAGGCCCTAGCAACAGGTACTCCTTAGAACTCTTGTTCTGGGAATGCTTAGGCCGTGGCCAGTGTTATTAAAGTTGTGAGAGCATTTTAGGTTTATTTATAGGATTTGTTTGTGTCTTATCACCATCTCGCAGTGCTGGAATGCATGAGCGGGCTTTGCTGTGTGAGGGCACAGATGTGTGCCCCACACCCTGCTCTGGTCACTCATTGCTACTGGCAGCAGATGCTCCACTGCCCCCAGCTCAGGGACAGCTGATTTCCCCTGCTGTGTGACATCCCAAGTATGTGTTCAAATGTACCAATCCTGTGTTTGCTTATCTCAATAGTATGAATGACTACTGCAGAGCTATGTGCATGTAAGTGCGTTGGATACAAGGATTTATTCCTTTTTAGCAATATCCTAACAAAACATTAACACACAAGATTCTCAGAGAGTGTGCCAGGTGAAATTAGCTTATCACTGACTCTGATGAGCACTGTCCATGAACAATTGTGTGTTCTCATTGCAGAAATTGAAGCCAGAGAAGCCTGCGACTGGCTGAGAGCTGCTGGATTTCCCCAGTATGCTCAGCTGTTTGAAGGTATGATCACAAAGACTTGCCAAGTAGCTGACACTGAATTTGAGTGGAATTGTTCACATAAATAATATATTTTAGAACCTGACACTTCTGATGGAAGCACTTCCAAATTCTGTTATATCTTCATGCAAACCTGTAGGAAAGTAGTGACCTGGTGTGTTTTCTTGCAGAAGGGACATCTCAGCAGGGACTCAGTACAATTCTTTAAAGGACCAAATCTTCCCTGCTTTTCTTTTCCTATTGTTAGACTATAACTCAGTCAAATTTCTGGTTTTGTTATTTTTAGTTGCTTATAATTTTTTCAGCCTTTTTTTCCTTGGGGTGCTGGAAGTGATGTTTCCAGCCACTGATTGCAACTAAAACTCCTCTGAGGCTCTCCAGCCTGTGGCTGAGTGAGATTGCTTTATTGGTGTTTTGGAAAAGGATGTTGGAAAAATTCATCTTGCAATCATAAGTGTTCAGGAAGAATATTCAGCAGCAGCCAGCCAGTCAAAAATGCAATTTCAGCATGTTTTCATGTTGTTAAAACTACAAAGTGTGCTTATTTCTTGGGAGGAGGTATGGATTTGTTGAGAGCTTGTATAATTTTTCAGGCCACACTTGTGCATATACCTTAAAACTGTTCTTCCTTAAAATACGTTTTTTTGTTACAAACATTGAAAGTAACAAAAGCTAACCTATTTTTAAGAAAGATTTTATCAAAGAACTACAGTTAAAAGAACAACATTAACTGCTCTCATTCCCACCTCCCCTGGTCACTGCAAAATTGAAAATTTGAAGTCAAGCCTGTAGAGCTGGGTTTGGAAGCTGTATTTCATGAAACCTGGAAATGCTTCCTGTGTGCCTACAGCAGATCGTATTCTGTAGGCTGTTTGTTGGAAATATGCATTGCCATGCTTCTGAAAAATGAATCCCCTGCATTACCTTGCTGTTTATGCTGTGTCCTGACCTGGCTAGGAAAATAAAGCTTATAAAATAAGCTAAGAAAATACATATGGACCTCAGTGGTTCCCTCATGTGCAAGGCTAAATCTTGGGAGCTGAAACACTGAACTCTTCAGCTTCCAGCCCAGCATGATGTGTCAGGCTCCCTAGAGCTCAGAGTGTATCTCATGTGCTGCATTGCACCTCAATGTAAAACAATCCCTGCTTTATTCTGTACAAGGTGCAGAGAACCAAAGCTATCTAAAGGTTATTTTGTGTTTCTTCTCTATGGCACTCAGTGACTGCAAGCTCCTGGAAATGCAGGAGGGCTTGTCCACCTGTGATAACAGCAGCAAGCAGATCCCTGCATTTATTCTCCCACTTGCCCTAAGGAATTGATCCTCACTTGCTGGAAGGATGTTTGCAGGAATGCACAGCTATAGAAATAGAAGTAGTTTCATTTCAACTGTGATAAATAGGCTGCAAAACTGAAAGTCTTTGCAATTATAACTCAGATTTCAGATTCAACTTCTTTGTTCACAGATATGCAGTTTCCCATTGATGTAAAAACTGTGAGGAGAGATCATGAATTTTTAGATGGAGATGCGATTGAATCACTGTTCAGGTAAACATTAATCATGGATCGTCTTTGATACCCCCAGCCCCCCAGTTACTTGTTACCCATCTCTTCATGCCTCTGCTTTTGTCAGAGAGGAACAAAGTCACCAAATCTGTGACTGAAGGAAATCACTTCAGCACGTAGTTTAGTGCCACTATAGTTTGTTGGTTTAGGAATTAAAAGGTAAAGTAAGCACGTCTGCACTTCCTCTTCAGCCAAGCTCTCAGGGATGTTACACTGAGCATTAAATATCTTTTTTGTAATGTGAAGTGGCTGCAAGCTGATTAAAAATAACCAGTTCCCTGCAAGCATGGCAGGCTGCTCTCTAGGATCATGTGTAACGGAGTGCAGGAATTTTCTCCAACTTCTGTTCCAGCAGATAGAAAGAAAAAAATTATCTGCATGAGATCTGTTCTGTTTTCCTGAATACTTTTTGGGTGAGGAGCAAAGGTACTGGTTTGAAGTTATTGCTTTGCCACAGCTGTTCAGAGCACACAAGTGAACCTGCATTGGCAGTGCCAAGTCAGACCCAGGGCCCTGTGGAATTTCCCCGTGGAACAGTGCCAGGATAGCATGAGGCTCCTGCTTCCATTGGTGCTGCAGTTACTGCAGCCTCCTCATAGTGAGATTGTTTAGCAGAGTTTCTTCAGCAGAAATGATGATTTCTAACACTTAGGGCACTGCAAATTTCCCCTGCTGGTGAGGTGTTCTGGTCCTTTCTGTGCTGTCAGGTCACCTGAACTGCAGCTCTGTCTGCACCAGAGCACCAAGAGGAGCTGTTCACACACACATCTCTAAAGCACAGCAGATACTGGAGAACTTTGGGTAGATTTTGTCTCTTGGTGTCACTTCTGTCCTGAGTGCTCCTTGGAGACTCTTGGTGTGCCTCCTTGTTGATGCCACCTATTGTTTGACAACTAAGTGATTGACTAGTTTGAGGACCTTACTGATTCCACAAGCTTTCATTGAAATGATAGATAATGCAGTCCTTCCAGGGATACAGGTTAACATCTTGATTTTTTTTTTTTTCAAGAAACCCACACAGAATTTCATTTATTTTCAAAATCTTAAATCAATATGAAGTTTTTCACAACCAGAAAGCTAATAATATGATTTTTTAAAATTAAATGATTGATTAGAGTTGTCTTCTCTAGTTTTAAGATGGCAGAACTGGAAGTGTGAACATCATGGTTGTTATTGGTGCTGGTTTTGGGGGCCAGTGTATGGGAGCCTCTAGCAGAATGTCAGTCTTTGACAATGGTGAAGAATCCGTGGTAGAAGATCACAAGTAGTTTGGTGCATGTTTGTTTTCAAGCAATAAAATAGTTGAAATTTAAAACTCCTGTGTTTTTTCTCAAACCCTAGAAGGTTGAACACATTGAACAAGTATGCATCAATGAAAGTGGAAATAAGCCGTGATAGGAAACGGGTATGTCTGTAACATACAGTTGCTGTTCTAATTAAAGATGTGTTTAGCTATTGTACCAAACACCTGGGTTTAAAAGTGCATGAAGGATTAGCAATTTCTGAACTTTCCTTTCTATTCCATCCCACAAAGCTCTGCTATTTGCATTTTGTGTTGAGAAAATGTAGGGATTTGAAACTTTGCAAGGCAGGTTAGGGGTGGCTTTTGAAACACTTTTTTAAAATTTGATTTGACACATATTACTGTCCAACAGTTGCCCCAAAGCCCCATCTCAGCATGGCTATCATTGCTTTCCTAAGTAGTTTCCCACCTCAGTTAAGTGCTGAAAGTGAAATTTCACTCCTGTTGACTTAACAAAGAAATTAAAAGGGCAATCCAAATGTTCAGCCAATACAAACTGGGTAGGTTTTAGCTGTGCTGTCTTTGTGCTCTGCCCCTGCAGCTAAATCAGAGTGGTGGCCACAGCTTGGCTGGGCAGCACCAGCTCTGCAAAGCCTCTGAGCCACCATGGATTAACTGCAGGACTAGTGAGAAAATAATGCCATCTTCTGGAAAAATGTCTGGGTTTTGGAGAGTTCTGCTCTCTCTTAGGGCAGAATGGGGCAAGAGAAGAGACAGGTGGTTCCCATCTCTCCAACGTTTCACTGTCCCAGCGTTCCCCCAGAGTGGGGACAGTCCAGCAAAGGGGCAGCTGGTGCAGGTGGCAAGGGAGGCTGAGGGCTCTGAAAGGGTGCCACAGACGCTGATGCTGCCACAGTCCCACAGCTAAACACTTTACCTGAAAATGGATGAGTTTTGGTCACAGAAGTGTGGGAGTGTTTGATTTGTTTGGCTTTAGGAAAGGCAGTGTAAACCCAATACAATCATCTTTCAAAACCCTCAGATTTGCCACAAAACAGGATTTTTCACCCTTAGATCAAATCTGTCACTTTTTCCTGTGATCAGCTTCCCAGATGTATCAGCATGCTTGAGCATCATTTGTCAGCATATTTTTCAACTAACTTAGGGCAGATCTTCAGTGACTGAATGGTCACATTTCCCTATGTTGGTCGTGGGGGTTTTGGAAGTCTCAGAAAATTTAAGTCTATTTTTTATGTTAAACTGATTTTTGTAATTTAAAATTTGCCAAACTTTGCCCTTGAACTGGTTTTGGTTTTTTTTCTCCTTCTAAGAGTGACGACTCTGAAGATGATGAACCTTGTGCAATAAGTGACAGATGGGCTTACGAGAGGTGCAGCCAGCGGTGGTCTCGCATCGAGAGCCTGGCAGGTTTCCCAGCAGAGGAAGGGGCTGGTGCTCCCACCCCAGGCAGCCCAGTGTTGAAGATCATCAACAACGAGGACAGTGTCTTTCTGGATCATGGTGAGAAGCACGATGTGTCCTCAATTCACAGCACCAGCAGTGCTGACAGTGACATTGTTAACTCCCAAAAACCTTTTGAAGATGTGGAAACCAGCACGAGCTCCTCAAGAAGTTCCTCAGTTAAGGTACCTTCACTGGACTCTGCTTTTAGTTGTTCTCCTCCCCCCAGTGAATTTTTAAATATCACCAGTGAGGAGAAGCTTTTGGATAAGTCACCATCTAAAAAGAGGAAGAGCCTTCTAAGGAAAATGGAGAAGCTGCACTTAAGGAGCTGCAATTTAAGGAGTGGTCAGTCAAAGGCCAGACCCATAATAAGTGAACCTGTTCTTCTGGAAGGACTTAATGAAGAAAAGATGAAGATGCTGAACTGTGTAAATATTTCTGACCTCTCTGGCATCCGAACAAAGAACGATTCTTCCTTTTCTCCTCGCAGCTGCAACAGCAGCAATCAGTCTGTAAACAGCAGCACAGGGAGCACTCCAAGCCCTGTTATAAAACCAGGCAGCCCCTGTGAAGGAAGGGGGATGTATGCAGAGCACATGGACTCCAGCAAGCTGCTGCTGGGGAATGAGCTATCCCAGCAAAACCTGAAAAATGACATGACGTTACAAAAGAGCCAGATGTTTCAAATACCGCAGGGCCATAAACCTGGCACTTTCCCCACAGTACTTACAGATAGCTCCCTGTCTCCAGCAGACAGCTCTTCTGTCAACTGGAGAACTGGGAGCTTCCACGGGTGCAGGAGAAGCCGGAGCAGAAGCACTTCCAGGGACCCCAGAGGCGCCAGGAGCCCCGTGCTGGGCAGGGATCACAGGCTGAGTGTGTATGACAACATGCCCAGCCCCGACCCGCAGGGGCTGGACGCTGCACAAGTCGGCAACGACGACGTTTTCTCAGAGCTGAACAGTGTCTTAGCAGATGTCAATGGTCTCAAGAAGTTGGTTGATCAGTGGACAGAGAAGTTCTCAGATGATGGAGATTCTGACTTTTCCAGTGACTTGACCTCTTTGCATCCACCCTCCCCTAAAGAAAGCTCTCTTGAAGCAGAGGGCTCAGAAGATAAGACAGCAGGGGAGGCTGAGGGAGAGAGCAGCTGTGGCCTGGGCAAGGAGATTGGTTCTGCAGACCTGACATACATCACAGACTCTAAAAAGACCAACAGGTCAGCCATCCTTGGGTTTACCTTTGATTCTGCCCACTCAAAATAGAATTGATTTGCCAGAACAAAGTATTCTAAAGTCTGACCTAGGTAGCAGGGTCTGCACTGCTGGTGGCAGGTACTGCTCCACAGGTACCAATGTCTGACCTCTGCTGAAAGCAGGACACTCATAATCTGCATGAGCACTCAGGCATTGGAATCAGGGAAAGAGTTTGTATTGCCAGAGGCCCTCCTGGATGGGAAGTACCTTCTTTAAGTGCAAATAACTGCAGGTCATTTAGAGTCTTGGGTGCTTCACAGATGCAGGTAGGAAACAGGGATGGTGGAAATGGTCCTAAGGTTAAGCAATATTTATCCCATAGGCACGGGAAGCAGCACTGGTGTGTGGAAGAGAACCTGGAAAGCCTTTCCCTCCAGACTGATGGCCAGTCAGCTGCCCAGCTGGCCCGCACACAAAAGCTGGCACTGTTGAAACTCACAGCTTTAATGGACAGATATTCCCCATCCAGTAAGCAGGGCTGGAACTGGTGAGTTGTCTGATATTAAAACAACCTGACCTGGAAAGAGAGGAGTTGATGTAAGCGTTTGAATTTCCTTGTCTGCCTACATTGCACATGTTCAAGGTGAAGAATTTAATCCTATTAAATTGCCAGCAGCTTCGTGGTTATTTCCATGGCTCCAGGATTTCCTCTGCTGTGGGCTGTACTTTGGCCCCTCGCTGCTGGTCGTGCTGTTACTGATTTTAAGGCACATCATAGTTTCTCTTTAAATTTGCCCAATTGCAGGGCTTTTTCAGGGGACCATCCCAGGGACTGTGGGACCTGAAGTGAGAGTTGGCTGGACTGAGAATCCAGCCCTTCAGCACTGAGTGTCTGTTTGAACTAAACCAGTGGCAAATTCAGACACTCAGAGGACTTACATACATTTTGTGATTGGGAGCTGGTACTTGACTATAGAAAGAATAAAAAATCCCTGCAGTCCTGGAAAGGGATGGATTATATTTCCCATGAGGATGCTTTATTAAAGTTAATTTCAGCAATGTAATGAGGAAGTCAGCCCTGTAATTGCCTTTGCTGATTTTCTCTCCCTCCTGATGCTGTGTGTACAGGTGTGTGGCAGAATTTGGGGTTGTGGCAGGATGCAGCTCAGCCCTTTCTGATGAGTGTAAAGCAGCAGGTGCAACATGTTGGACACCTAGTAAGCTGCATCTACATGGTTTTTGTTTCCAGGACCATACCAAAGTTCATTAAAAAACCAAAAGCCTCAGACTACAAGGACAAAAACGTGTTTGGGGTTCCTTTACTTCTGAATGTGCAGCGAACAAGCCACCCCCTGCCCAATGGCATCCTGCAAGCCCTGGAGTATCTGAGAAGCCACTTTCTTGACCAGGTATGGACTCAAGGCAGCCCAGAGGAGCTCTGGGCCATGAACAGATCTGCTCCAGGGAAGTACATGCTCTTTCATACTTTTGTGAAGGACTTTTTTACCCCCTGAGGCTCTGAATGGGCAGAAAGGCGTAGCTCTGAGCAGATGGCCTGTGAGGAAATACCAGTGCTGATTCCCTCTGGGAATACCTTTAGCCCTGTGCTGTGTTTTTGTGCCTTCCCTCACTGGAACCCTCTTGGTGCAGGCAGTCAGGCTGTCTTTGCCTGGGGAGGTGTCATGTCTCTGCTCCCCAAGGAGGCAAATCTGCCAGACAATGTCATTGTTCCCTCTGTTCTGTGGCTGCTGGTAGTGCCAGAGCTAATGTGAAAATTAGTCTTGTTTCAGCTGAAATGCACCACTAAGCAGAGAGAAAACACTACAGCAGTGCCTGTTACAGCTTTTTCTGGAGCTCAGCTGTGTATTTATCCCCTGAGTGGAGATGGCAGAGGAAGTGTGTGCTGTATATGGTGTTTCCTTAGCATAGCTGCAGAAATGAAGACCTTGTGACATGAGACATATTAAAGAGAGGACTTTTCTTCCTGTGCTTTGCCATTGTCTAGATGTGTTATATGATGCCAAAGTGCAAAAGTGTGTGACTTCACTTCTGTGAAGTGACAATGCAAGTGTTTTTCATTTTGAGGTTATGGTATCCATTCAGTTCATATAAATAAACCAGACAGTGTAAATACTGTCTCAGTGGCACAGAGTAAAACTGTCACCAGAAGTTTTGGTGGGTTGAGCTCATGGGAAACTCCTAAATCTCGCTCAGTTGACAATCACATTAAAAAGAACATAAAAATTTCCCTCAAAATGGCATCCCTTTGCCAGCCTGTGGAAGGATTAGATGCATCAGGTGTTACAGGGAGCCTTGTGGATCACAGTCAGTTTGTGTAAGCCAGCACTCGATGTATGTTTGTGTTTGGTGGACACGCGTTGGTGAATTTGAAACTTAGAGTTGCCGTGTGTAAACACAGCCTGCCCAAGAGAACAGACACATGTCAATGGCAGTGATTTTAAAAGGCAAAATGAGTACTTTTGTATTAAATAAAAGCCAAGCAAAGATGAAAATTGGTGTGTCACAGCTGATTCTGTGGGCACCAGGCATGATTTGCCTTGGAGAAACGTCCATGTGGCTTCTAATGATACAAAAGTATTTTGGTGTTCAATCCCACTGCCATAGGATATTTGCTATTACAAGGAAGGTGAAGGATCACTTATTTGTCCAAATTTTGATTCCCAATGACTCCTCTCTTTGTCTCTAATAATTTCTTTTACCCACAGGTTGGCTTGTTCCGAAAATCCGGTGTTAAGTCCAGGATTCTGTCTTTAAGAGAAATGAATGAAACCAACCCAAACAACGTCTGTTATGAAGGGCAGTCAGCATTTGACGTGGCAGATATGGTGAAGCAGTATTTCCGAGACCTTCCTGAGCCTATATTTACCAGCAGGCTCTGTGAATCCTTCCTCCACATCTACCAATGTAGGTACCAAAAGCTGGTGTTCTCCTGTGGTGGCAGCTCTCTGGTCACAGAGAGAAACACACAACTTTCCCAGGCATTGTCTTGGGAAAGGCTGTGAAAAGATCAGAGAAAAGAATGATAAACAATTCTTATCCTAACTTGCTGCACCTGGTGTTGTGAACATGTGGAATGTGTTACAGAGATTTGTTTACCGAAGGGTGGTTTCTTAATTAACCAATGGTGATGGTGTTTTAATTAAAGGACCAATCAAGTCCACCTGTAGCGAACTAGGGTATAAAAAAAGCAATGGGTTTCTTAATAAAAAAGAATTAGCCTTCTGGATGATAGAGTCCATGTGTCATCTTCTTTCCTGTCCCTTATACTTAACACCGACATTTTCCAGTGCCTTGGATATCTTAATGTTCAGCTGTACAAGGCAGTGGCCAGACCAGGACTAGTGCCAAGTTCCCCTGCAGTCAGAGGAGGCAAGTCAGGTAGGACATTTCTGATGAGTTCATTGTGGCTCTGGACTTGGGAGCTTCCTGTCTGCATCCTATGAACCAGGTAGTTCTCTTCCCTGAGGGTTGAGTGTAATGAAATGCTGTGCTTTTAAACAGTCATTTCCTCATGCAAAATTAAGAAATAACCTGGTCCCCTTGTTCATGGCATGACATAGCTCCTTGAGCGAGAAGACCTGATATACTGATATATTTCTTTATTAAGGTGCCCAAGAACAGCTGTTGTGAAACAGCTGGGAAATGCCAGCAGCTTTCTGCCTGTGCTCACACTGTTACTGTCCTTGAGACTCAACACAAAAACTAAGGAAACACAAAGCTGAAATATTGCATTTAATACAGTTTAAACAGGTTCTATTTCCTGTGCTTTGCCCTCAAGGAATTCACTTTCAAAAAGCAGATGGATTTGGGGAAGGAGCTTGAAGTAGGGCTAATAATATTGTTGGGACAGACAAGCTTCTTCTGCTTTGAGAAAAGGTTTTGAAAGACAAATTGTAAGCTTTCTGAGAGGACTGGTGCTGCAGCTGAACCCCTGTGGCTTTTATTGACCTAAGTCAATGAGCAGCTGCTGTTCTGTGTGCAGTGTAGGTTCATGAAAGTTCTGTTGGGTTTTATTTCATCACCTGCCAGGGTTTTAAAATTTTGTCTGAAAATGATTTATTTGTTTGAAATAAGTTTTCTTCTTGCATTCACAAATCCTCCTTTCTAAGGAGGCCTACAATTCCCATGTCCAAAGCATGTTTAACTGCTTTCCTCCAATTATTGTAATCTGGCCACTGCCTACCTCCTGTCTCTTGTTTTGGGAGAGAAACAGCAAATGCTCAAATTCTATTCACCCTGCTCACCTATCTTCTGGAGCAAGTGCACATATTAAATTACTCTTTTGGAGATTTTGGTGCTTCTTTCACCAAGAAGTGTGTTTTGTGTGTTCTATGTATGTGCTTCTACCTGAAGGGAAGGAGAAGTGACCTTCTACCCTTTGCAGTGGCGTTAATTGGAGAAATCCTTGTGCTGGGGATGCATGGCAGGATGAACCAGACCCACCCTCCTGCCACAGCTGTTTGGCCAGACAGTCTCAATGGGGGTTAGTGTGAATTAAAATCTGTTGGCAAAACACTGGTCTCTGAATTGAGTTATCTGAGAGCATCTGTTCTCTTTATGCTTGAAGCTGAAATGAAAAGACAGTAGAGCAGCTCCAAAGTATCACTGCAGAGTAATATTTTATGGGGAGACAGGTCCTTATTTGGATTGTAACTCAGTTCAGGATATGTTCACTAGCATGGTGCTCAAGATAAATTGCAAGTCAGGCAGCAGCATCCCTGGGTGTGAGCATGCACTTGACAGGCAGTAGGAGAAATGGTTCATGTTTGATGGGATAATGGCCTTTCCTTGTCTGCTGTGAGCTTGGGACAGGGAAATGGATGAACCTACAAGCTCGGGACCCTGCTGATGGATGCTCCTTCTGCAGGTCATGAGTTGTTTTTGTCATGGTTTATGTTTTCAGACGTGCCGAAGGACGAGCAGTTTCAGGCTGTCCAGGCTGCTATTCTCCTTCTCCCAAAGGAAAACCGAGAAGCTTTGAAAATCCTCCTGTTCTTCCTGCGAGACGTGGTGGCTTTTGTTGAGGAAAACCAGATGACCCCAACCAACATCGCTGTCTGTCTGGCGCCTTCTTTGTTTCACCTCAACACCCTGAGGCGGGACAGTTCCTCCTCCTCAACCAGGTATTGACACCGGATGCTGGCACTGCTGCTGTCCCCAGTGCTCATGCTTTCTGTAGCTGGCCTAGGCTCAGTGTCTGATTTTGAGGGGGAAATAGACTGTGTGTGCCTTGGGGTTTGCCTTAGATCTGGTTGCTCAGGTGCAGCAGGAGCTGCCTGCAGTGCATGGAGCGATGTGGCTGCTCACTGCCCGGTGCAGAGGGCCGTGGTAAGGCCCCATTGCTGTGCTCCTGACCAGTCTGTGTGTGTCCCTCACCACTGCTGCACTCCCCTGGTTGCCCAGGAGCCCAGCCATGTGGACCACTGCTAGCATTAAAGTGGTGCTGGCCATTGGAAATGTGCTCCTGCACTGGCCACCTGATCCCAGGTGTGGCCTTAAGGCCCTGCAGATACCTGGCAGATTGAGGCAGCTACTGGCACTGGTTCTGCTGGGTGATAAGGGGATCATTCCTGCCAAATTGAGCCATGGGGATTCTGTAAATTTATCTTAATAAGTAAAAGTATCTGGGTTGCATAACATGCCCTGTTTGTACGTGCAGGGAGGAAGGTGCCCTTGGGCCAAAGTAGACAAATAATCTCTGAGAGCATTCATGCCTTATCTGGCCTCCTGAGGCAGGGCTGTTTGCTCTGCTGGTGCTCCTGGGCTGTGGACAGACGGATCAGGGCAGGAGAGCACAGCTGGCTGTGCAGGAAGCATCGTGCTCCCGACAGCGTAGCGAGCTGAGCACCTCACTTGGGGATCCACAGGAGAGGACTAGTCCCAAAGCAGGAGCTGTCAGATGTGCTGTTGGCATCTTTCAGGCTCTGGACAGCACAGGGGAAGGAAAAGAAAACACTGAGGATTTTCTTTTCAATGTCACAAAACATCAGAAAACGCCTCAGGCATCCCTGTGCCACGGGGCCGCTGCAAGGGCACCTGGGGATGTGATGGAGTGGTGGCAGCAGGTCCTGCTGGATTGCTCTGCTGTCTGGGCTCCTAGGAGCTACACTCTGGGACTTGTTCCTCTTTGCTTTACATCAACGCTGCTCTGAAATGTTAGGACCAAAGATAGCAATGGAGTTTTCTCTTTGTTGTCAGTGTTTAGAAGCCAGGATGCTTTGAAGCTGTAGCTCTGATGTAACTGTGCATTAATGCCTTGGTGCACGGTTCCCACTTCAAAGGGTTCAAGCTGACAGGTCTGACTCTGAGGAGCAGCACTGAGGACTATTATCTTCCACCCAATTTTCAAGCCATTTGGCAGGAATGTACATAGATGAAAGTTTCAGAAGCCAGGACTAATGATGTAATACCACTAGCATGAATTAAAAGAGGGGATTGTTTTTGAAATGTGTTGGGTGTGCTTTGGGCCAAAGGATTTAAAAGGTTATACACGGGCTTTGCAGGTATCAAAGGAGCTTGGTATTGAAGATTATACACAAATACGCTTGGAGTCATTGTTGTTCTTGGCCAAGTGTGTGATGATGTGTTTGGGGAATAAATTCATTGACTTGCCTTTCTTGGGTGTCCATTACTACTGGTCAGCAGTGCCCTGGACACCTTTGGGATGTGCTGGGAGGGAATTGACCTTCAGTGGTCACATTGCATGAGCCCTACATGGCACGTGCAGGTCCTTCAGTGCAGAGTGTTTTGTGTGGTTCCCAGCACTCAGCTCACTCAGCCTTCCTCTCACCTTCCCCTCTGCTAGATCCAGTCAGAGGAAGTGCAGCTTGGGGAAGCCAGACCAGAGGGAGCTGAACGAGAACCTGGCAGCAACACAGGGCTTGGCCCACATGATAATGGAGTGCAACAGGCTCTTCCAGGTACGTCACTCACTGTCACCAAGCAAAAGCTTTGGGCATCCTGGGGGGGTGGCTGGCTTGGAGCAGCAGCTGGGCAATGTCCCTGCCAGCCCAGCTGCTGCTCTGTGCCTGTGACAGATGGGCATCCTGCTGCTGTCACCAAAGAGAAAACGAGTGCATTATTGCACTCCTCCATTCCCCCTCCATCCCCAGCGTGATGGGGCTTCACTCCATGGGCTTGGGGACAGCTTCGAGAGCACCTGTGGGGCAGTGGCTGCCATGTGCCCTGGCTGGGAGGCCCTGGCCATCCCTGCTGGAGAGTGGGTTGAAGTTTTGTTGCTGGGGCCTGGCCAGAGCAGCAGCCATGCCTGTGCCTGGCCATTGACCCCAGTAATCTGAACCTGGACCTTGGCCCACAGACTGACTTCCCAGCTTGACCACGGCCTTTGCCCGTCATTATGGACTTGCCTAGTGATCCTTAGACTGTGGCTAACCCTGGTTGCTGTCCCTGGACCTGATCCTGACCTCCCTTCCTGGCTGACTCACCTTCCTGGCTCCACCTCGGACCTCATCGCCGTGGATGTGTCTGATGATCTTTACTCTTGGCTGACCCTGGCTGCCACCTCTGGCTCAGCTCCGGCAGTGTGGGACAGGGCAGCTGCCCTGACAGCCCTGTTGTCCCACCTGACCCCTGGCCCCTTTCCTGAGGGGTGCTGTCCACACTCCAACAGTCAGCTCAGACCTCCTAATCCTCTGCTCCAGCTGCTCGTCTGGGCAGGGGACACTGCCCCTTGGCTCCCCTGCACTGACACATGGCCCTGCCCCAGGGCTCCTCCAGCACTGATTCCTCAACCAGTGCCTGGCTTCTGAGTGACACCCCACTCCAGGACAGCTGAGGTTCCCAGGTGTCTGGTCCCTGCATGGCATCAGGCTCCAGCCCAGACAGGGCTCCTAAGTGCCCCTCTCTACCCCCAGCCCATCCACGGGCTCCTGTTTCCCCAGCAGTGGCCTGAACCCCTGTGCCCAGCTCTGAGGCCCCTCAGGGTGCCCTGACACTACTCCCTGCCCTGTACCCTCTGGTCAGCCCTGGCAGCACAGAGCTGGCCCTGTTCCTGGCTGCATGGGCCCATGGAATAGCCCCATGGGAGCTCTGAGCTACCCTTGCATACATGGACACTCCACACACCCCTGCTATGACCATTGCTGACTCCAGCTCTGAGCTGTGGGGCTGCCCCTCACCCTGGGGTCCTGCTGGTGTCACCTCCTCCCTGCCAGGGTAGGCATTGGGTGCTGAGACTCAGCGATTGCCTGCAGAGGGCTGTCCCCCTTCTGCTGGTTTCCACAGCTCAGCGTGGCAGCCTCCGCCACCATTGCCCGTGCCTGGAGGAACACCTGGGTCTGCTGCTCTGGACCCAGAGCTGGACTGGCACTGTGGCCATCACTGGACTGCGGCTGACGCTGCTTCTGCCACTGAAGTGGCCCCGCGAGCAGGACCCGGCTGTCACCACTGCCACCCCGGCCTGCCGGCGTGGCCCAGGTAGGGCGGGAGGGGCCTGGCTCTGCCTCAGCCCCGGGAGCAGGGAGAGCTCCAGGGCACGGGTGTGGGGGACAGGGAGCACAGCACACGGCCTGGGCAGCTGGTGACGTGGCATGGCTGTCACCCTGCTGTCACTGTGGCACCAGTGCCAGGCCTGGCGGGTTTGCGGGCGGTGCTCAGCCAGCGGGAGAGTGCGTTTGCACAGCCTGCACTTGCTGAAGTGCCAGCTGGTGCCCACCACGAGGTGCTGGACACTGAGCAGCTGTGAGAGCCGAGCCCTCCCCAGCGCTCTGGACATGGAAGAACCTGATACAGATCTCTTGTCTCTATATACACAGATATAGATAGATAGATATACACACACAACATATGTACATGCATAGACACACATGCCTGTGTCAGCACCTGCATCAATGCAACACCTTCTCTCCTGTGGTAGCACAGCTGCATTTTTGTGCTGCTTTAGGACTCTGGAAGTTTTTTTCAGAGGCTGACAGCAGAGCCTCCAACAAACCCCAAGGCAAAGGCAGGAGCTGTGGCTCCAGGTTCATATGCACTGCACAAAGAGGTTTGCAACTCTGTAGGGATTCAAAACATTGCTGCTGAGGGGAAAGGCATTTCCCTTGTGTTTTCCTCAGAGGGAATGTAGTTTAACTGATCTGCTCCTCCCCTGGGCTTCCTGCTCCTCCAGGTAAAACTGCTGCCTGCCTCCCCGCACCATCACAGATGACATCAAAGGCTGGTTGACTTGCTCATACCTGGCACCTAAGGTAAAGGATGAAGGGAGTGTGGATCAGAGTACTGTTGGCTCTGGGAGTGTGGGTGGGCAGAGAGTTTCCTGGAGGTACCTTTGGGTGCTCTGAGTTCATGGGCTTCGGCTCCTGCACCGAGAATTGCTCTGAGTTGTGCTGACAGCCACTTGTCTGTATCTGCAGCTGCTGAAGCCACACTCCTTTCCTCTTTTTCCCTCTCCCTCTACTCTTTTTCCCCTTATCACAACCCCATTGCAACAGACAGAGAGAACTGCAGTTGTTTAGTCCCTTTATTGTCATTCCACAGGGAACCGCTACATCCTCTGCACAGGCTTAATCCCCAGGACGTCGAATCCTTTGGCCATGACAGTGGCAGTGGCTTCGCACAGCAGCAGCCTCCACATGTTCACCTTCACAATCTGGCCTGGAAAACACAGACAGAGGAGCTGGAGTAGCTGCTCAGAACAGTACCTTCCCCAGGGGAAGCCCCTCCACCCAAAACCAGATCCTGGACTAGCACATGGAACCCTTCCTGCTCTCCCCAAGCCAGGCAGACTGATCACCCCTCCTGTTTCCAGGCGCCTGGCTGCTCCCAACTCTACTCAACCTTCCTGCTCAGTCATAACACTGGCTCTGCCAGTCTCTGTCAATCCTCCCACATGGACACAGTAGTGTGACAACAGTCTTTCTAACACAGGGTAACACCCTGGAGATGGATGTAACCACAGGATGTGACACAGGCACATACAGCACCCCATGGCCAACACTCACCAGTCTGCCTGTCCTTCTCAACGCAGTAGCAGCTGTCATAGAACTCGGTGAAGGTGGTGGCCAGCTCATACAGGTAGTCACAGAGTGTGTGCAATAGCAAGTCCTCCAGGATCTTCTGCAGGATCTCAGGAAACCTCAGGATGCACTTGCCCAGTTTCCATTCCTTCTCATGGTCAAGGACAAGCACCTCCTCCCTGGCTGCCTTCTGCAGCATCTGCTCATCGATATTGGCCAGGCGAGCAATTGCCCTGGAATGGTCCAAAACAGAGTCTGCTTGTGAGGGTCCCACTGCCCAGCCTGCCCAGGGCCAGCCTGCTCACCTGTCTGGTCTGGCTCAGGGCTGATGGCCTCCCTTGCCCAGTCCTGGGGGACCAGGCCAAAGAGGACAGCCAGCCCTCGG
Source organism: Hypocryptadius cinnamomeus (assembly GCA_013400635.1). Classification (NCBI taxonomy): domain Eukaryota; kingdom Metazoa; phylum Chordata; class Aves; order Passeriformes; family Zosteropidae; genus Hypocryptadius; species Hypocryptadius cinnamomeus. Next base: position 158,536 of record VYZP01078242.1, on the reverse strand, counting down.
TCCAGGAGGGCACTGCAGAGGAACAGGGAGGGATGGGCTCTAGGCATCTGCATCAGCAAGGACAGCTGATACTGCCAAGCAAACCAGGGCTCAGGGTGCCAGAAAAGCTGGGGTGTGGCAATACCTGAGCTGAGCAGCTGCTGGAACACAGATGCATCCTTTTCCAACCACCTAAATCCTCTGCTTACCAGGAACTCCCACAGTTCCCCCTCTGGGCTGTGTGTCACACAGAGGAGCCATTTCAGGTGGCACTGGACACATCGTGTGCAATGACAAATAAAATCTTGTCTGTGGTGCATACCAGTGTAGCTGGCTTCTCTTACCAAACACCCCCAACAGCACTGATGCGACTGTCACCCCTTGGCCCACATGTCCCTTTGTGACACAGATGCAGAGAGCACCAACTCCTGCAGCTCCCTGCAGCCCACGCACCTGATGCGTGTGAAGGCGTAGAGCAGATAGGCAGCTGTGTTCCCTCGGTCATCCAGCATCTTGTCAAAGGAGAACACGTAATCATTGAGTCTGTTGTGGGACAGATCTGCATATTTAATGCATCCAAAAGCCACCGACGTCTGGGCAGCTTTCAGCTCTTCTGGCGTCAGGACCTGGTGCAATTTCCAAACAGGCAACAGTCAAGAGGAAGAATGAAGCACAACGCACAGCCCTGGCCTCTTAGCAGGGCTCAGGAGAGCCCAGGCTGCTGAGGGGATTTACCCACCTGGTGCTCAGTTCACACACACCTCTCTGCTTCAGGGCACCAGACAACCCCACACCCACCCCTCACTTCTGGAATCCACTGGCACCACAGCCCTGCTCAGGTTAGGGCTGACTGCCTCTTCTGACAGCCCACAGGACCTCTGTGCCCCACAACCTGCCAGGTGTGATGTGCTCTGCTCCTGCTTCTTACATGTACATGGAACAAATGTTGGTCCTCTTACCCTTATGGAGCACTTTGGTCAATCCAAACACTTACAAACCCTTCTCTGCTGGAACAGTGGCAGCAGGGAAAAGCACTTTGTGCCTGACTCCTATTTCCTGTTTAAAAAGGGACTTTTCACTTTCCCCCTACACTACCCTTCCCAATTCCAATGCCTCACACTGTGCTTGGACAGAGTTTGGTCTTTTTGTTACATTCCATGTCCCACACTATCCAGTTCTCTGCAGGCACATTAAGCAATGCAGAGACCATAAGTCTGTGAACACATCTGGGAAGTTCTCAGGAAAGACAAGCAATTTGTCACAACTACCTTGTCCCGTTCCTTGTCTTTCAGCTTGTCCATGGCTCGTTTCAGTCCTTCCTCCAGCAAGTCTATGAGACGCACCGTGTCCCCTGAACGAGTTTTGAACTTCTTCCTGAAAACACACAGCCAAAATGACCACCTGCATAAGAGGCAAAGCACTTCCACCCTCTGCTCGTGCCCAGCAAGCTTAGGAAAAAAGCACATGGCAAATTCTTTTGTATTGAAGAAACTGCCATCACATGGACAGCTCCAAAACTGAGAGAGCACCCACAGCATGGTCAGCAGGGATGGCCAGGAAGGATTCAACAGTCAGAACTGCCCCCTTCCAGGCATTAAGAGCATACAATAGCAGTACCAGACTTCTCCCAACTTTTGTTTCATCTACCATGAAGGAGGTAGAAAGTAATGAAAATCATGGCTTTTACCACTGCCATCTCCCAGTATATTAGCTTCTACCAGCCAATCCAAGTGCCCCTTGCCAAATGCCAGGAAGCAGAAGCCAGGCTTGAGAGGGAATGTGACCACAGCAGAAGTGACTGTGTGGATCAAGGACAATGACACAGAACACAATGACACAGTTATGGGTAACAGCACAGGAACCAGTGCTTTCTTTTGGGTTTTTTTTGGTATGCCACATACTTGTCAATGAATGAGAGCAAATCTCCTGCCTTCACTCAACCTTTCTTTCCAAGGTACAGACAGAGGAAAAAGTACACCCAGACACTTACTTGTCTTCTCCCAGCACCACTCCAAAGGCAGCATGGGCCACTCTGGTGACTTTGGGATCATACCAGCCAATCATCTGTCCAGCTGCAAACACTGTTTGGAGATGCACAGACTGCAAGAAAATAAAACACCGACAACTGGTTCTCAATCTACTCCTCCAGGTGCAGTTTCTTCATAGCTTTATCCTAGTCACAACAATGCTCTCACAATAAGAGTTAAAGTGCTTCCAGCTCCACAGACATATTCTGCTTTGAAAAGTTCAACCTTTCCAAGAGTCTTCCAGCTCTACAGAAGTAGCAAATGGCTAATTCCCATCACTGCTCAGATAAGGAGTAAATATACCAATCACACTAAAGACCCTATGGTGTTCTACCTGTGTTACTATTGCATTATTATTTCACACACTTTGTGCTGGCCAGCACCAACAGTTACAGCAGAGGGTGCTGAACTCACCTGGCCACTATCAACAACGTAGATGAGGATGTCACCCTTCTCTTCACACAGCCTGTGCTTCAGAGCAGCCAGGTCTGACGTGTCATAGGTGTAACCTCCGTCTGATTTCATGATTGTCAGCGGCACAGGGAAACCCGGGACGAACACGACCTTCCGGCCATCATCAACCTGGACAAATCCTGCCAAAGCAATGAAAAACATTCTGTGCTGAATCACACCAGGCAGCTTCTGGGCCAGCAACAACACCTCCCCTCCCTGCTGCTACCAGGAAGAAAAGACCACACACTCACATAATCAAAAATATGGAAAGACCTACATGAGAACTCCCTGTCAACACAAGTCCCATTTTGTACAGCACTTCCAGAACTATGCACAAGGAAGGTCTGCACAAATGTGGCTTTACCAGGAAAGACCTACTTCAAAAACTCCTATCATTTGCATCCAGATCTGCCAGTACAGCCACAAATCCATCACAAAATACGGCATTAAAGGCAACAGAAACTCTACAGAGTTTCTGTACCTACTCTACATACAGAGGTATGATGACAACTCTGCACAGAGTCTGTCTGAGGGGAGACACAACACTTCCGATGGTGAGACTCAAGAACTGCAAAATCCAGATAGGAACACATAAAACCAGAGACTTTTTATGCTGCATTTGGCTTCCTGCCAGTTTCAAAGTCAACATGATCCAAAAATCCCACTGTCTTCACAGAGATTCCTCAGACAAAGTTCCCACAGTGACAACACTAAGACTGGGAAGTCTGTCATATATTGCTCCTTGACTGTTTACTCAGAATACAATAAATTCCACTAGTACCCTGTGCTACTGCTTACAAATATCACAGACAAAATGCTTTTGATATCAGCAAGAAACATTCAGGCCTTCTGGAATGAGGAAAAGCCACAATATGTCCTCTTAGGAAACGTGGCTGAGAAAAAAAAGCAAACATGGGGAAGATGCAACTTGAAAAGCATCAACCCTAAGCTCTGCTGAATAGGATTGAGGTCACCATGCTCATCCTCACAGCTGCAGAACTTCTGACCTGAGACCAAAAGCCTCACCTTTATCTTCAAATTCTTTCACAATGTCTTTCATCATCTCATGGTAGAAGGATTCCCCTCTCTCTATGATTGTGATGTCCAAACAGTTGTAGATTTTCTGGAATTCTTGAGGGAAACAGAACATAATACTTACATTAAAGGCACACAGTGGGAACCAGTGGCATGTTTAGCAGTGGGTACAGCAAGGCCCAAAAAGCATTATCCATTTCTTGGTTAAGGCATCAGACTAGGACTCGGGAGACAAAAGATTTAGCTGAAAGTCTCCACTTAAGACAGCCCAGTACTTTGCTTGTATTGGCTTTTTGCTTTCAGCTGCTCTTAGCAGTGTGGCAGTGATTTTCAAGGGAAAACAGAAGGGTGTGCTCAGACACAAAGTGAGGAAAGCCACACTGTTCTACAGCTGAGACATGATTCCAGATGTGGTGAAGTCACCTCTGCGTGACACGTCACAGATGAGATTCCAGGCTTTAATGAAGTCAGGGTTTTTGCTCTGCAGCAGCACCACACATTGGTAAGCTCGCTTCTTAAATTCCTCCTCTGTGTCAAACCTCTGCTTGGATTCCTGCACAGAAACACATGGAAAAGCACTGCTTTCTCCCCTGAAACAAACCACCACTCCTAACAGGCTCTCCAGGTATGCTCATCTCAAGACAGAAAGGTTGTGTGCTTACAAAGGCCTTTGATCATGCCCTACACAGACAGTTCAATACCAGATACCACAATTCATCACCCCATGGCTGGTTATCACAATAATCTACTAACAGTGACTTAATTCTTTCATTTCTCCAAAACTACGCTGCAATTTGTAAAGCTTCTCAATCTGCTTTGCTACACATACCTTGTAAAAAGCTTGGAGATCCCCAATGGGAGGAGAAACATTCAAATAATCTGGAAATTTGTCCTGGAGGTGAGCAATGAGCATTCCAAACTGGGTGCCCCAATCTCCTAAATGGTTCAACCTTGGAGCAATTGAAGAGTACAATAATAATAATCTCTTATCTTTAAAATACACCCATTTTTAAAATATATATTCTAAAAGAAAGACACATAATACCAGAAACCCAGCCCAGGCAAGCTCCCCAATTTCACTGCACTGAAGCTGCTGCCCACCTTGATTCCTAACCCTGCTACATTTGTTCAGCTCAGTATCTACTACCCATAAAGGGTTATTTGCTATGTGCTCATAAACTAAGACCAATACAGACCAGAACAGAGAGACAGGGACTGCACAAAGAGCCCAGCAAGCACACCACACCCAGCCACTGAGCCTCACCTCAGAACATCATAACCCACGAACTCGAAGAGCCGGCACATGCTCTCCCCGATGATGGTAGAGCGCAGGTGGCCAACGTGCATCTCCTTTGCAATGTTGGGGGAGGAAAAATCCACCACCACCTTGGGCACAGAACCAAAGAAACACATGAATAAAAGGCCATTACCACACCTCATGTGTTTGATCTGGGTTTTGTTTGGGGGAGCAGTGGGAAGGAGAATCACCTCGGCTGACCCTCAGCAGGAACATCAGAGCGAGCCTTGCTGCAGCCCAGCTGAGGATCAGGGATCACTCCCACTGACCTGGGCACAACCCCCACCCCCAGGGAGCCCTGTCCCTCAGCCACCAGAGACCACAGCAAGTGCAAGTGACCTACCCCATGGCCCCCAGTTCCTACGCCACAGCCCACATACTCTGCTCTAACAACCTGCTGACATGGACATCTGCTCAGCACATCCCTTCAGGTGGGAATTTCAAAGATACCTGCAGTCCAGAACATCTCCCCTGTAGCAAGATGGCTCTGTGCTTACTGCTGTACCTTTTTCCTTTTGCCAATAGCTGGTGGTTGAACTCCATTGATCAATAAACTGCTCAGCTGCTTCGACACAAAATCCTTTTTCAAGTGGACATTGATAAAACCTTTGCAGGAAAAAAGCAGCAGTGAGTGCTGGGGCTGCAGAAGTGCCTTGAACCGTTTTGTTTCCTTCCCCCCTGGATTTCTGTTTTCATGCATCAAGCACAAGAGCACATGAAGTCAGCCTGGCAAAACATTTTTCAGTCACAGGACAACAAAGCTGTCACTTGAAGGCAATTTCTGTTCCCAGATTAGAAGAGTTGGTTCACATCACTATAGCCTTTACTGCAGGAGTCAGATGCTGCAAGCTACACCTTTGACATAACTCCTTTTTGTAGACTGCCACTCAACAATGAATTTATAGAAACAATTTTTTGTGAGAAAATAAGTAATTTGGTTTCCAGAATGCAAAATCAAATCCTGCTTTATCTTTCATTAAAAATTAATATTCTAAAACATATAGTTTCATCTGGGATAATTTATGCTCATGGTATGACACTGTCTTACTTCTCCTGCTTCACAGAGCCAATGAACAAGCTCTATCCCTAAAAGGGCTGTGCCATGGGATTTTTGTGTTTATGCTGAAACCTTAAAGAATATGAGTCCTTGTATTTTTCCCTGGGTCACAGGGACAAAACAAATGCAGCAATTAATAACCTCCATGCTACTCCAGCTTCTCAGTTCTGAGAGGACAAGGTCTCCTCACCATGCAAGCAACAGCAAGAAGGGCTGTCCATTTTTGCTGTGACTTCATGACTGTGGCTTGATTCCCATCACCAATATTGAAAGAGGAAAAGCTGCTCCCTTAAGGATCAGCGGAAAAATTGCTAATTAAAGGGCTCATGATTCTACCTGCCAATTCTAATACAGAAGTAGCTTCTCTTCTGCTGCACAAGTCTGAGCACTACAAAGCTCACCAAGACAGAAGAAGCTAATCCACTGTGAAATGCAGTTTTAAAGCACAAAACCGTAGAATTCAATTCAGCTTCCCTCTCACAATGTAACTGCCCTTTTTGCTTTAAGATATACAAAGTATGTAAAATGAAACTATCTTACCAGGACCAGCAATTTCGACCTTCTCAATGCATTCATTGGCAGGAATACTTTTTACTATTTTTTCCGCAATTTCTCGTGGGCTAACCTTCTGTTCCCTGGTTTTGAGCAGTATCTGGAACACAACAAAGATCAAGGAAAATTCAGTCCTCTGAAACATTCTAGAGAGCAAAACAGACAGCACAGATACTGAGGCACTGAAACATCCTCATGGTCCTTCAGCTTCATAATACAGAGATGCACACAAAGAGAAACATCTCGAGCCAATTTTACAGATTAGATCAGTTCTCCACAGCACAAGCCTGACTGGACCCAACACGTTCACCTCCTTCTGCTCAGAGCAGTCCCTATGTCAGAAGAAAATCTCCCAGGCTATTTTTTAAAACCTGCTAAGTGGTTTGGCAAATTTGTATTTTTCTAAGCTAGTAAAAGGGACAAACCCTTTAAAAATCAACACAGCTGGCACAGTCCTTCAGTGCTTCACAATCCTGTTGATCAGTCTCATGGGTGTCCTCAGCTCTGCCAGCATTCACATTTGAAGTTCTGAACTCTGCCTCCAGCAGATGCTGAGTGTGGTTTCAGAGCAGGTCTGTTTATTTATGATTAAACACAACCAAAGCAAACTGCCTTCAGTCCTGTCTTAGTCTCAAGCTTAATAAATAAATAAGTGAATAGATTAATAAGTGAATAAATAAAAAAAATCCAACAACCCAAGCAAACAAAGATAATCCCAGCACTACACAATTTTCTTCAAGGAGCATCAGAAAAACTGCTGTTAAAGTAGCTCTCCTTTTCCCTTGGAGACATGAGCAGCCCACTGTCAGTAACTCAAAGAACAGGACACAAGTTTACAAACAATGATAGTATCGGAGTGGTTTGAGTTGGAACAGACCTTTGAAGATCACCTAGTCCAACTACACAACTTCCCTGTCTACTCCCAAAGCATCTTCTCACACAGTTTTTTGCAAATCTTACAAAAACACCCTTTAGCTGTAAGCTAGCCCAACCCATCCCTTGCAAAACATTACATTCACACTTACATAAATTACCACAAGTATTTGTTTCTGAGTATGTGATTTTCCAGTATTACTGTGATGTGTTTGAAAACAACTCCACTGAGGCCACAAAGATGATGTACCTCTTTGTCAACTCAGAATTTACACTCATTGCTTGTATTTGCTAATTTACAGTCTGCTCTATAATGTACTTCTACTAAAGTTTCAGTTTTCTGTTTAACCTGTCATACACAGGATTCTTACAAGATAGCAAAGGCTTAAAAAAGGCAAGAAAAGCAAACATCAGTATTAGTGTTACTCAAAGTCTAAACTACAGGAAAAATAAATGTAAACCCAGATTATGGGCATGTTACACCAGATTACAGACACATTAAGTGACCCATTCCAGAAATGGTCACCACGCTCCTGTTGGAGCTCCTGGCTGAAACCACAAGCATTAATATGCTAATGAGCTCCCAGGAAAACAATAGGCATTTGTGAGGGTCCTTTCCACATCAGCGCGCCTGCAGCGAGAGGCTGCTGCCTGGCATGTACCAGCGCTGCCCCAGTCAGGGCACTTCCCACTCTGCTGGCAGTCCCAGTGAACCCTGACCCGAGTTCTAGCTCTGCCCAGGGGACACCCTGGAAGACCTGCATCACAGCCAAGCCCCTAAAACAGGCTGACAGAAAGTCCCCAACCTGCAGCTCTCATCCCCTGGCTCTGCCATGCTGACACACTGCCTGTGTGAGCACAGCCAAGCTCCAGCCCACTGCACAGCCTGCCTGCCCAGGGAACAAACTCCACAGCCAAGCCCAGCACTAGGAACCTTTATTCACCACCACAGCTGACAACCTGGAACTCAAATCCTGGCTGGAAGGGGACCGTTCAGACACCGAGTTATGTGAACCACGCCGGTGCTGGGAAGCCTGGACTGCTCGAGAATCCCAACCGCGACTTAATTGGGGTAACGCGGCGGTCAGGGAAGTGGCAGCGCCCTGAATCCCGTGTCAGTGCAGTCACCCAGGGCAGCAGCACAGTGACAACATGCTAATGAGACCGAGGGGAGACACGGGATCTGGGAGGGCAGTTCCGCCTGGCACTGCAGCCCAGAGCCTGCTGCCTGGCACGTATCGTACCCCTGCTGCCCCAGTCACGCTCACGGTACAGGGACAACCTGGGACGGCAGAGTTCCACGAGTGGCAGTGCAAGCTGAGTGTCAAAACTGCCAGTCTAATGGGTTAATAAAGGTGAATTGACAACAGGAGGTGTAAAAAGAGGAGTTCTTTCTGTTTAGATTGCCAAAAAAAAGACCTGTAATTACAAAGCGTCTACTGAGTCACCCAAAGGCATCAATGCACCGAAAGTTTGGGCACTTCAGCACAGTCCCAGCCCACTGAACACGATGAGCAACTGCTGAAATGTCTCTGATTCTATTTGGGTCCTCTTTGGTCAAACTCCCTGCACCCAGGGAATTAACAAGAGATGTTGAACAAAGGACTGAACCAGAGGAGTGTGAAGGGTAGCGCCCGAGCAGCAATCCACACCTGGCTGGGCTCTGAGAAGAGCCAGCTTCCTGAGCACACCCAGGCCTGACAATGCCCAGTGCCTTCTGGCTGGAGCTCAGGGAGGGCAGTTTGGGATGTAAGACACAGGGATCCAAACTCAACAGAGCACACAGGGCAGCACCTGGGCCCCTTTGCTCTGCCATGTGTGTCTGTGAGCAGGAGGAAACCACGGCACCCACAACAACAGGAGGTGTGAGCCAAGAGGAGAAGGTGGAGATGCCCCTTTGTCACCTGCCCTGTGAGAAGGGGGTATGTGCACACAAACATGTGGGGATATTACACTTTCCTGGCACTAGAGAAGAGCAGTTAGAGATATGCAGGTGTTTCTCAAGATTTTGCAATTCTCTAGAATCATGATTTATTGTTTTGCTGTTTTCAGTTCCAAACATACAACTCACTAATTGGTAGTTAATTGCACATCATTAGTAAATCGATGCAGCACTTAAATCCTGATTTGATTTAGATCCCATGAACCAAACAGATTTTCTGTGCCACACATGTTAACTCTCTCATACCAGGCACCTGAACAGAGGTTTAAAGGCCAGCTCTGTAAAAGCCAATGCTTCCCTTAAAATGCCATTCAATACTCACTCAATTCTCAGCCCAGACGCCTGCAGCAAGCCCAGAACAAGTCACATATTGCAACTCTCACTGTGCTGTCACTCCCTTAGCTTCCAACAGACAACATCCCCATTTCTGCTTCATTATTGAGATTGTTTACATCATTTACCTGTGATATGCCCATGGCACTGTTACACTGGTAGTCCCCAAATTTGGGCTGCTGACTTGGTGTCACCACCAGAGGAGGGTTTTCTAAGTCTGGGTAGGCAGCCTGAATGGCAGCTCCAAAGATCTCCTGGAGACAGCTGTTGATATTAATCATGCTTTTGGTTGATTTACTTCTTTCCTCTTGAAGGCTCTGAAAAAGAAAACCACCAAAATCCAGAAGGCTAAATTCACAACATCTGAGGAGCTGTTACATCCCACTTTTCTCCTTGGCTGCCTGGCAAAGCACAGCTGACAGATTTGGCTGACACCTCCAGGCACAGGAGCAATGTATACAACATAAAAATCACATGATTCTCCTGCTGAACCTCCCAGCACAAACATTCCTGACTGCAGGGCTGCATTATTTCTCTCACCTGTGCTGGTGAGCCTGGGACAGACCTCATCTGGGCCAGCTGGTTGAAAACTGCCCCAGACAGGACCATGTCGGCTTACTGACCTACTGACATCTTCCATAAAACAGGTTTCTCTTTAAAGAGCCAAGAAATATCTGATGTGCCACCAATTAAGGTGTCAGAATGCAGAGCTAGCATGCTGTCACACATCAGAGCTGTAACAAACTCACACCATTTATTTAGCTTGTCCTAATGACAACAAAAAACCACAAGGTCCAGCAATGATTTTTTATTCCCTTACCTTCTTAAGGAAGTTTAACCGGTACTTGAGTTTTGCGTTTTCGTCTCGCAACCCTTCCAAACTCGGGGAGACTCCCAAGCACCCAAAGTTCTTCAGACGCTCAATTTCTGCAGTTAACAACTTGATCTCGTTTTCCTGAAAAGAAATTTGAGTTGACACACAGTAATTCCTGAAGAGGGGACAGGAGGTGAGGAGCTGCAAGATCTCAGGCACAGTGCTAGTTTGCCTTGTAAAGGTAACAGCAATGACATGTAAGCTGAATAATTCCAAACAATATTTGAAGATTGTTTCTAGTTGTGTGAAAAACAAGGATTCTGAAATACTCTTTAAAAAAGGCAGTGAGAAAATAGTCTCACTAATATCAAGACAGAAGTACAGAAAAGACAACAAGACGTGCTAATGAGATAGTCCGCAAATAAGCACTTTCTTCAGCTTTTTTAACAGATATCAAATGATTTGACTCAAAATTCCCTAAAGCCTCCTTCTGCCTGCTTCACCATGTCACAGGCCACAGTTTCAGAGGAGGAAACCAGGACCACTCACACAACCCCAAAAAGCTCAAACCCCACCAAGAGACAGGAATGCCAGAAGTAGTGTTCTGCTCCACAGGGGCATTTCTGCAGGGTGCACTCACTTCCACCTGGCCACACAACCTTTCCTGCCCTGTCCAGGAAGGAAATGTATGTCTTCTCCCTAAAAACTCACACAAGGCATTCAGGAACACCTGGGAATTTCAGGAGGGCCTCTCTGTTCCAAACACACCTCCCTGTGTCCCACCAGACTTCACAGCCCCAACACAGACAAATTTGTCAGCAGGAAAAAGGGTTGAAGCTGCTGCAAGGAGCAGGAATCTTCCTCACCCCTAAAGAAACCAAATAGCTGAAGTTTCATCTCTGTTGTCCATCCCTTGTCCTCCCCTGTAACAGGCTTCATGCCCTGAGCCACAAAGCTGGCTCTGACACAGAATCCTGAAGGCTGCTGAAGGTTTGAGGAACTTGGTGCTGCTATGGAGGGAGGCAGTGAGCACTGCCCACCCTGGCTTGTCACCTCCTTGGCTCCCTCATCCAGCCTCTCCTCTGCAAGCACTTCCACAGCAGGACATAGCTCAGGCTATTATTGTAGGCCACCAAACCTTATCAAAAAGGGCTCATTTACTTTGTTGTTTTTCAAACAATCAGACTATTTAATTAGGAAAAAAAAATGGGCCATTGAATCTCTTGGTCTTGTATGTCCACCTGAACAACAGCTCCCAGGAATGCTGCTGTAACGAACTGCACATGCTCAAAAACCCAGGCTGAGGCAAAACAATCTTAAGATTGGCCTATTTGTGGGCCAAGCTGAAAATCAGTACTTTTGAGGTCATTCTCCAGTTGTGCTTCAGTTTATGGCACACTTCTGTTACAACCTCAAGGTCTTCTCTGCTACAGAGGAGAACAATGCTGCTTCCTGCAGTCTGGATGTGAAGAAACAGGACTTTGAGAAAAAAACCCAAACCTATATCAAATCCTCTGGTTTGGCATTTACACAACTAAAATCACTGAACAGCACAGCTGTACCTTATAAGCAACTCACTTCAAACAGTCCCATTTCAGCTTTTCTTTTCAAAACCCAAGGCAGGTGTCCCAAAAATCAAATTTTCTCTCATTTACATACATACACAAACCTTCCTCCATAAGCAACAGCAAACAGATTTGTTTATTTTCAATTTTTCTTCCTGCCTGATTTGGTAGCATTTCACATAATTTATAGACCCATTTGTAAAATCTGCTGTACTTAAAAGTTAAAAAACAGCACAAGAGATTTCACTGTGTTTTCACAGCTGTGTCACAGTGCCATTATTGCTATAAAATCAGAGCAGTGGCATACATAACTCATCCCCCCAAGACTAGACTATGCTTTAAACATAAGTGCAAAGGTATCTTCAACCCCTAATATCACATAATCTGTAAATTCTGTGTCCACACAGCATTATCTTCCCTCTAGTGAAGTCACTATCTTCAGGACAGGCCTCCAAGACCCCAAGGAGAGTTCTGCATCGAAGGCAAACATTCTCCAGAACCAGAAAATCACATTCTGCTTTTGAAACTAAAATGCCTGCAGGTCCAAGACAACAAGCAGCTCACAAATATTCCTCCTGCATTAAAAGATTCCCCCCAAGCTATAAGTGGGATATTTCAGTCCCACTGACAAGCTTTGGTAAAGAGGAATCTGAGTTGGATTTTCCTACATAATCACAAACACCTCTGGCCACCCAAAGGAAGATTCACAGGAGGTGACATGACCAGTAACCTACTGGAGCTTCTTTCCATGCTGTTACACTACAGGTGAGGACAAGGAAAGAGGTTTATCCCTGTGTCTGGTCAGAAGCCAAAACCACAGTGCCCAGGAACCACTGACCCTGGGCAGACATCTGGCCCAAAGAGATCTTTTACAGGGTGACTGTAATCACCTCGATTTGGCCAGGAGACAAAAACCTCTAAAATACTGCCACAGTTCAGCAAGTCTCATCTACTTTTTTCCCATGACTGCATGAAACCAGCAAATTCACAGCACTGGCACCTGGAGGCATTCGGGATGGCCCCATTTCAGATGTGGCCAAGCCCAAACTGTCACCCCAGACTGTCACATTTGTCTCTCCTGTTTAGTGCTCCCCTTCTTCAGACATTTCCAGCAGCAGTCCTTATGTTACTCGAGTGTGAACTGAGAGCAAAAGGTTTCACCATGGTGGCCCAGCTGCCTATCCCAGTACTGCTGCTGCCATTTCAGTTTCCCTTTTATTGTGCTCATCAACAGCTTATACAGATGATAAAATGAAGTTTTCATTCAAAAGGACCCAGCAGAAAAGCCTGAACTCAGCAATGCTTACACTGGGTTCCACAATTGATGGGGCTGAGATCCCAGCAGCTGGGCTGGGACAGCCACACAGATGAGTACAGCTTTCATCTCCAGACTGGCAATGGGGGCACCCCGTTCTGGGAACACCGCTCAGCACTCTCCTCCCTCTGGTGACCAGTGACAGAAGACAGGAAAATGAAATGAAGCTGTGTCAGGGGAAGTTCAGACTGGTTCAGAAAGGTTCTTCACTGGGAGGGTGCTGGTGCACTGAAACAGGCTCTCCTGGGAAGTGGTTGTGGCACCAAACCTGCTGGGGTTCAAGGAGCATCTGGAATATGCTCTTAACAATATGGTTTAGTTTTAGGTAGTCCTGTGAGGAGTGGGAAGGTGGACTTGATGATCCATGGGTCTCTTCCAACTTGAGGTATGCTCAAGTTTCTGTGACACCTATAACCATGTTGCTGAGCTTGCCTGGAAAAAAGGCCCTCAGATATTTACATCAGAAATGCCTCTTACCACAGCACCCTGTGATAAAGTTCTCTAGCAAAGATCTGTGAATGCTAGATTTATTGGAAGGATATGACTGCTACATTCTTCCTAAAAAACAAACTACAAAACTACAGCTAAGCCTTCTAACAACTCCTGTCTCATGGTACTATCCAAGTGAGGAAGGGAGACAATGCCAATACACCTCTGATCTAAAAGATGTGTGACTGAGAAAAGGAAGGGAAAGGCTGCTGTACAGGTCAGCAAGTGTCACCTCCTGGATTATTCTACCTGCACTGTCTAGCACAACTTGTCAGTAGGGTCATACCTGATGACCACTTCATGAGGAGCTGTGGGAATTACATGAGGCCATGCTGACATCTCCAAGGGCTCTTTGCTCAGCTCAGTACTAGAAATCTTCCCCTCACCTGTGAATACAAAAAAACTACAGCTTTTTCAAAGGACCAAAATCATCCTTACATTTTCACTTAGCATGTAAGTCTGTCTTCCAAGCACCCTACCTGAGCAGGTGAGTAACGTTAAACTTGCACAGGCTTCTGTCTCTGGGCTTTAATAATCTCCATCAAAAGAAAAAAATCATGAAGGAGAGAAAACGGCCTGAGAGAGCATGGCAAAGGGAGTAGAACACCACTCTTTCTTCCCCTCCTTGCCTCCTGCTCAGTTTTATCTCTATACCACTCTGCCAAGCCCTGCTGAGCCAGCTGAGCACACACTGCTTGCTCTTTGTTGGGTTATTTTCCTGCAGGCTGGCTCCCCACAGGCTCCAGGGCATGCTGCACTGGAAACAGGGAGCATGTGGCTGGGAGTGACAGGCAGAGGCTCAGTTACTCTGCATGGCCACCTGCAGCCTCCTGGAGCTGGAGCTGAACACTCCTGCTCCCTCCTGCTCTGCTTCCAGTGCCTGGAATCTGCTTAGGCACTAGAGACCAAGCAGCAGGGACAGCAAAAGGAGAGCCACAAAGGAGAAAGGGAAAATCAAAGGCAAGAAGGAGGTGCAGAGATTCAACCGACAGATTTATTATCTCAGTGCCTGTCGTATATTTAAGTTATGAGCAGGAAACACACTCAAAAGGTGCTCAAGAGCACACAAGTATGGCAGGCAAAAACCCAAAGGCCAAAGTCCAGGACCTCTCAGCTGGATGCTCCTGAGGCAATGGACAAGGTATGAGAAGTGACCCTGGAGGAGCCAAAGCTTTCCTGAAGCTGCCTCTGCACTCTACTGTCAGTACTGGTCATTGACCAGGACAGACCTGGCAGTTCTGTTTTTTATTATTATCGTCACTGAAAAGGCAGCGGGTCGTCACCACCTTTCCCCAAACCTAAGCACCTTCTGGCTGCAGTACAGCTGTTCGAGGAGACCAGCGTGCCAGCACACAGGAGAAGCGTCCCTGCCCAGAGCTCCCGGGCTGCCGGGTGATCCCTGCCCGGCCACAGCACGGGACCGGGGCGGGGACACCCGGCCGTGCGGGGCCGGTTCCGCTGGCTGCTCTGGGAGGCTTTTTCGGAACGCTGCCGCGAAGCCGCCCTGGGTGCGAGACGGGGCAGCAATGGAGCCCTGCCCTCAGTCCCGGCAGAGACGGGAGCAGCCCAGGGAGCGCTTCAGCCCTGCCCGCTCTCCGCCTTCCCTTCCCAGACCTCCCTCCCGCTCCCGCGGGGCCCAGCGACCCGCCCGGGGCTCCCGGCACTGCGCGGGCTTCGGTACCCGGGGAGCNGCGATGGCGCCCCCGGGCGGCCGGGAGGACCCCGGCGGGGCCGGGAGCGCTGCCCGGGGAACGGCGGCGGCCATGGACACCTGCGGCGTGAGGGGAACGGCAAAGAGGGAACAGGAGAGGGAATAGCACCCCCAAAGCCCCGCATTCCGTGTCACCACCCAGCACTTTGAAACGTGTCCCATCCCCAGCAGGTGAGTACAAAATGGGCACAGGGAATGTCCAGGCAGGGAGGAAAACCAGCGAGTACCCGAGAGAACGGCCGGAGCTGTGTCAGGGCGGTTTACGCCGGAGAGCAGGAAAGGTTCTTCCCCAGAGGGTGCTGGCACTGCCCAGGCTGCCCAGGGAATGGTCCTGGCCCCGAGGCTGCCAGAGCTCCAGGAGCCTTTGGACACTCTCCCAGGGATGCCCGGGGGGATTGCTGAGGGGTCCAGGCAGGGACAGGGGCTGGGCTGGATGATCCTTGTGTGTCACTTCCAGCTCAGCGCATTCCGTGACTACACGAAATGTGTCCCTTACAGCATCTCTTGTGACAAGACGTGAAAAGCTATATGCTTCCAGCTGGCAACACAAAAGAACCCCAGTTTAGGTGCCAGGGGATGAGAAGATTCACTCAAGACAAAAAGCAAGAAGGCAGGTTTGTCCAGAAAGGTCACTTTATTGGAAAAACCTAAAATGGACTTTAGACCTGCAGCCCTCCTCCCACAGCAGTGGTTTCAATGGGCTCCCCACGTTACCTTAACAGACCCATTACAGACATGAGCTGTAGTACAAACGTTAAAAGTGCAAGTATTCTGAACTTCACACCTACTTTTATGACCTGGCAGGAAACACAAATGCTTCACAGCTCACAGAGAATTCGTTCACAGCACTTGGGAGTCGCAGCTGGCTCCCAGCATTCCCCACAGAGTACAAAATACATCACTCAGAGGAGAGTCCGATGCAGAACATCATAGAAGGTAGGGGTGAGGTTCCTTCAAATTTATTTTATTGCAGTAAAACCTCTAAAAGGTAGAGCTGTACAAAAAGTCTAAACAGCATTATTTAAGAATAACAGCACCTTACGCTGCATTTTGTTCTTATTTAAAATTCTATTTCCCAAAAATACATTCCTAAATATACAAACTATACAATCTTGTCACTTTAATGCTGGTTTCTGTGATGATATAACTTTAACCTAAAAATCTTCCAAACATCCACATACTGACAAAAGCTCTAATATACAAATGCCTTGGTACCTTCATAATACCACATAAATAACTTCAAAACCCAATCTGCATTTGTAGAATTGTCCAGAAAGCAAATACTTTATGGTGATCACACATCATCCGCAGAGAGCGTCGGGATGTTTATTCTTGGCCGTGTGAAAAATGCCATTTTCTCTCTGAAAAAAGATGATCAGTTGTTAATGGAACAGAAATCCTGCCACAAATGTCCAGCATCCACATGAGAATTTATCCCACCAGCTGTCCCCACAGGGAGCAGATGTACATCCTCTCACAACCTATACCTTTTATTTACTTATCAGACATGAGTTAAAGCCACAGTACTGACCTTAGCAAAAGCCATTTCAGAAAGGCTCAGGGCTTTTTCTTTTCTGGGTCTGTTACTTAGAGAAGCAAAGGGCTGCTTCTGTGTTACAGAATTTGTTGCCAGGTGGGGAACGACTTGGAGAATTCTGGTTGCTTTGATCATGTGCAGTGCTGCAACTAATTCCCCTGTGAGTCAGACCTTATACTTGGATATGAAAATACAGAAGTTCTTATTTAAGCAGAACAGTTAACTACTTCTGCAGAGATCAGTCTCCCTCATCAGCATTTCAGTCATCCACAGAGAAATCATGGTAGTGGTCAGTTTTTCCTCCCCTGTACCTATGATTACCTGAATGACTGCACTTCCAGAGGCTCCTTTCGACTCTGCCCTCGCAGCCTGTGGACGTCCTTGGCAGCAGCTCTCATCATTTTATCAGCCTTGAGCTCACACTTGTGTTCTGGATTTTGCACCTAAATGAATAATGGAGAATTGTTTGTGTTTCCAGGAGGAATTATCTTATCCTAACTGACCTCCATTTCAGCTGCAGGTCTGAGGGGTCTGGAAACTGTTGACTCTGGAAGACACAAGCTAAACTGAAGCTTGACAACTAACCATTCTAAGGGAGAGAGCTTTTTGTAAGGTGTCCTTCCTGCCTGTGATAAGAATAATGGCTTCTGTCAGTTCTCTCTTTGTATCTTCTTGATAGATCTTTTAAGGCAGAAGATCAGCACACAGAGCACCATGAAGAGCACCTCACACCAACTGCCTCACATAGCTGGTGCCAGCATAGCTTGGTCTCTGCCTGGTGCCAGCAGAGGTGCTGAGAAATCCCAGAAGCTGAGAAGGAGCCCTGTGCATGGGGGAGGGTGTGATGTAGAGTAAGGTAAGTGCCAACCACCACACACCACACCTCCTGCCGACTGGGGGGACACACTTGGCAGAACAGATGGCATTTGTGACTTCTCATATTTACACCTCTGCCAGGGCAGCAGATCTCTATGCTGGTGAATACAAGGGCTCAGGACTAACAGCTTGATAGAGCCACATGTGGCAGACAAGAATGACTAACAGTGCTCAGGCTTCATTTACTGACTGTCCAAAGTCCCCTGTTTCCAAAATTTCTCTACCGAGTGGAACGACACCCGAAGGCAGGTATGACTCACTCGTTTCTCCACAAGCCTCAGCAGCAGTCGAAACCTCTCATCATCCTTCACCCACTGTGGCAACTCTTTTTCACCCTGACTTTGAGCTTGTTCCAGCTGTTCCTTCAGTTCCCTCAGCACTGAGATCTCCTGAACCAGCTGGTCGTGCCAGGTTTTTGAAGCCTGCAGGTCCAGCTCCAGGTCCAGCGAGGTGCGGATCAGGCGCTCTGCACCGAAGGACTTGATTGAAGGCTGGAAGAGAAGGGGTGTGTGAACACATTGAGGAGAACTGTCCCAACCACTCCACCCAGAAAGTGCCAAACACATTGTGAGACCCATCTTTCCAATGCTTCTCTTCACACAAACCATCTCTATTGATCCTGCTTTCCAGTCTTGAGACAGATACCACAACCTCCAGGAATTCTTATAGATAAGTGTTTTCATTTCTGTGCTTCCGCTCAAGTTCTCCCTTGGCAGCGTCTCCAAATCGAGCAAGTCTTGCTTGCACACCTTCCTCCTAAGTTTAATGTCTCATCTCCAGATGAATCCACAGTGCTGCAGAAAAACCTGTGATTCCTCTTTCCAGTAACATATTGCCTTCTGCTAGTTTCAAACACAAGCTGTCCCAAGAAAACCATCTCAGGAGTTCTGTGTCAGTATCCTGGGGTAAATTTAGTGATTGCCATCACAATGGCCACAGGGGTTTATTGTGTGCCATGGCATCACTACAACAGGGTCACCTGAGACACCATTCTCATCTTCTTTTCCAGCTCCTCAAATTTATTATAAATACTTAAGAATCTCACAACAATAAACACAGCAAAACTGTTTGTGCTACTTCTCTGACAAAATGGAAAATACCAGGAACCATCTTCCTAAATGTTTTAACTGAGTTCTAACTTAAACGTTCCTGTCATAATCTGATATTTCAAAGAATCCTTGAGAGACTTCTTGCACACAAAGAAAAGGTTGTGAATGAAAGCATGTGGCAACTGATTTATGTTTGCAAATTTTTCTTTCAAAACAGTTTTATGATTTTTGCATGTGTCTGTGTTAGAGGAAAATAAAAATGGTGATGTTCTTACCCGTTTCACTCTGACACTTCGTCTCTCCATCGCATTCCGAACGAAGGGGGGCTTTTTGGATAGTGTGGAACTGTCACTATCACTGCGATTCAGCTGAAAAGGAAGGTGAAAATCACAAATTTTGCATAAAAGAAATACTAGCAGTGCATACACACGCTGTCAGCAAGACCAGAGGTTGTTGTAAGCAGAACTATGAAGTTTTGTGAAAGGCAGACCCCAGTGTGAGTACACAACATGCACTGGCACAGCCAGACCCTGCCACAAGCCTTGAACTCTGTCCCTTTTTGTGACCAGGCTGTGAGCAAAGAGAGACACTAAGGCTATGATATGGCACTCTGCTCCACTGCTCTTCTCCTGTGCAAGTAACTAGGCTGGGCAAAACAGCCCAGAAAAATAAGCTGTAAGTAGAAATAATAATATAATAATAAACAATAATAATGATATTCTTTCCTAGCATATGTAAAGCATGGGGCTATTTTATTAGAAATTTTTGCTTTCTCTAATCTGTATTTTTCTATAACCTGTATTTTAAGCTAGTGGTGGAAGAGGCAAGTTTACCTGAAAGCACTCCCCCTGGGTTTATCAGCTGAAGAGCTGCCATGTTACACACAGCCTGCCTTGTTTTGTGGTTGTCTGTAGACCCTTACAAAGAGCTCTGCTCGAGCAGGGTTTAATTTTAATTCCCTTCTCACGTCCCCCTCCAAGCTGGGGGGAGGAGGGGAACAGGCACTGGGATCTGCATGTACTGGGACACAGCACAGCCCACTGCTGCAGAATTTGTTCCTCTGGAAGCACCTGCTGCTGAACCAGGGAGAGCCTACACAGCAAGTCTGGCCCAGCTGTATTAAGGGCTTGCCCACGTGGGACAGGTCATGTGTGGTAAAAGACAGTGCTTGCTTGTTTGCCAATTCCACTGAAAAGATGAGATATTTATAGTTTATTCTGACCCTCAATTCAGGAAATAATTGTGAAAAAACATTTCAAAGCAGGGGAAGTGACATCTGACCCAACACATGGCCTGTTCAGTTACCTTCACACAAAGCACACTGGTGACTTTCAGGTTTCCACAGTATTTTTGCTGATATTATCAGGTACTTACCTTTCCATTTCTATCAAGGTTTTATGTTCACCTCGTCTGAAGTCAGGTGGACAGAGCTAACTGAGTTAGCACAGAACACTCCAAGCAGAAGGAAACTGTTTAATATGCAGCATATTCATCACTGTCTTACAGCAGCCCTTCCAGGTAGGTCTGGGCATCTCAACAAGCTGCACGTGCCACAGATACATGTGCACATATCTATCTGATAAATTTGTGCTTAATGCTGTTAGTTCTAAAGCAAGATACTGTCCAGGGGGTGAGGACAGAGCAACTTCTGAAGTCAGAGGGGGAGAGGAGAAAGCACTGTCGGGTTTCTGTGGGAAATACAGACTGAGTGAAGACAAGCACTTAGGAACTCAGGCTTTCACTTTGCTTACCCGACACACATACTGACTCTGTGGTCCTGGGGAAAATGTTTTTGAGCGGATGATGGTGCTGCCCCTGACGAACTGGCTCTGGGGTGGATTTGCTGCTCTTTTGTCTTTTGGACGAACTACAGTCGAGGACTGTGCAAGGCTCTCTGTGTTGGTCTCTTTATCCACCTGAAAGACACACAGTGCAGTGTAAATGCCAGCTTTCCATGTGCCCAGGACACCCCCCCAGAGCTGTGTGACAGCCACCTGTGCCACGTCTGTGCTTGCTGCATTCAAACCCAGACATTCTTTAGCCCCTCTCATGCAGCATACCCTGACACTTCACTCCTGGAGCTCTGCTGCATTCACTGGATTGCTCCCTAAGGGCTCTGCAGCCACTGAGTGCTGTACACACAATTGATTCCAATGGGCTTTGCCTGTGGATCCACACATCAGTGCGACCTGGCAATCCCACAGAGAGCAGGTATGATTTTAAAGACCATTATTTACTGTTGTGCATCTGCAGCAAAGATCCAAATCAATGGACAGAGAGAGCTGTGGAGAGCACACCCCTGTTTGACTACAGCTACATTCAGAATTAAACAAGGTCAAAACTACTGTCACATTAATGAAAACAGTTTTCATGAGCAGCAAAAAGAAGGCATGAAACGGTGCTGTACTAACTGTGGGACAAAATGGTCACACAGAGTTATTTACAAAGATTTCAGGTAGATAAGCATTTAATCATCAATGGTGAACTTTCAAATAACTGCTGTAGCCTTGCTCAGCTCAGCAATAACCCAGTCACAGCTGAGCAATGGGACACTTAAATCATCTTTCTGTTCAAAAGGCCCTTGACTGTACCTTCACTGCTATCTCTGTGTGGAGCTGGGAATTCAGACTTTCTTCTGTTTCCCACAGCGATTTTCCAGCACAGAATTCTTCCTCCTCCTCCTCTGCTTCATTTTCACTGATCTCATCCTGTTCTTCCAGGTCAGGAACCTCTTCGTCTTGCCTGAAAAGATCAGCTTTGTTATTGAACTGGCCTGTTGTGGACAATACTCTGGTGCTGGAGCAGGAGGCACCTCCTGTAAGCTGCTGGACAGAAACACATCCCCAAGGCAGCCAGGTGTACCTGACAGGCCCTGCAGCCACTGAGATTACACAAACACAGGCTTAGAAAGGAGAGAAGCTGCACCAGAAGACCACATTACTGCCAAAAACTTCATCCTCATCTGGCTTCAAAAGAAGCAAGATGAGGGTTCAGCCATGTGGCCTGAGTTTAAGGCAAGTGCATCTTGAGGGGAGCTCTCAGGATGCCATTAATCTTACTTAAAAAGTGTTACTGGACAAAATTGAAACACTGTTTTAACACCCTTTTCAACTCCCTTGAACTCACAGCAGGCTTCTCCATCAATCCCATTGGTCAGGCTTGCTTTCTATTTCAAATGGACTTCTCTAAGAAAATCTGAATCTGAACCATATAAAGAACAGCCACATTAAAATTCAAGCAAGGCCTTGCACCACAGAGTGGAGTTTTCAGGGCATGCATAGAAGACTGCACAAATTACAAAATTAGCATAGTGCTACTGACAATTTTCAACATTTATCAGTTTTGTTCTCATTTTCTAAGCACAGCCTCCAGAACAGAAGAAACAGGATTTTTCACCAAAACAGCAAAAGAAGAAGCCTCCCACAGCTCAGTATAATCTGCTTTTTCCTCTGCACCCAAATGCTCTGATCACTCCACAAGAAGATGGTGGCATGGCACCTACCAGCTCTCTCCACTAGTTAAAGTGCTTCTGCTTTCCTCCAGTTTTTTCTCCACAGCTTCCAGTTCAACAGCTGTCTGCTCTAAGAGTGCTGAGACAGAGTCCTGAGGAGAGAAAGAGGCTTTTTGTGAAGAAATGATTCTCAGAGACTACAGAGTGCCCAGCCTATGGTGAGAACAGCCCCAGAGCAGCCCCCAGCCCCACAGCACAGAGCTCAGTGCAGCCCTGTGAGCACAGCTGGCCCAGCTCCCCCAGCACGTGCAGGTGTGCAGCTCCAGGCTGAGCACCTTCTGTGCCCTGCATGTGCAAACTCTGCCTTGACTTGTCTTGTCATGGCAGCACTGCAGGAAGGCTGGAGCTCACACATCATTTACTCATCCCTCAGCTTCCTGAGCAGAGATTTCAGTAAGTGTTTAGCCCAGGATGAGGGCATATCTGGAATCAACAAGTTAATTATTTTGCTGCACTTAACAACACATTCAAGTTGTAAATATAAACACAGCAGCCTTCTCTATAGTAACAGCCACACAAACCCTCTTGCCAGTCCTGTTTAGAAGAGATTTGTTCAATTTAAGCAGTTGTTCTTACTGTTTTTTCAGTGCAGGGTACTTCAGAGTGGCTGTTTCCTTGTTTACTTTTCCTGTTTTGCTTCTGCTGATATTTATAACTAAGGAGGTTATACCAACGGGTTGATTTCTCTCCGGATCTACATATTTCAGCAAGGCTAATTTGTGCTCCACCCTATTGAGAGCAAAACCACAGTTTTAGTGTAATACTAAAATGAACAACTACCACACCAGTCAGAAAAAATCAAAGTGAAAATCTAGGACTGCTTAATTTTGGCAAATTCAACAAAAACTGCCTGTTTATCCCATTTCAACACCACTAGTAATGCTTTATGTTTAATTATTTTTAGCATTGGCAAGGGCTTCCAATGTAAGTAGCAAGTGTTTCACTACAGCTCCACTGTACAAGAATCCAGAAGTACAAACAGTGCTACTGCAGGAGGGAGAAATTACAGTCAGAGCTTCAAAGAGAAAGGAACAGGAGAGGATGACTCCCTTTCAAGAAATTTGCAAGGCTGACAAAAATCACGGCCCAAACCCAGAAGTTTTATCTTTGTATATCCCATTTCTCTTCATCTGCCTTGTTATTTTTTAATACATTACATTTAGCACACACACACACACACATGATGTATCCAAAACCAAAGTATTTGGGTCTCAATTGCAATACCATCAATGTTTCCAAAAGGAAGAAAACTAGTTAGAGTTTGACATCAGATCATGAAGGAGAAATAGCTAGTGGCCTGACAAGGTAGCTCTGTAACAAAATATTAATCTCATAATTGTTTTTCCTGATGGAAATTGTTGTTGCAAAGAACGCTGTGGGGGAGAGACCACATGGCTAAGGATTATCAGGAAGGCTTTCACAGAAATTGCCATACCTCAAGAGTGTAACATCGCGTCTAATTAAAAAGAGGAAACAAACACAGAGTTATTAAAATAGAGCTGGATACTCACTAAACATTCTTCAAGGTGAGACTTATCTACAGTGCAAACATCGACTCTCAAAGTCTTCTGGCGCAAGGCCGGGTGGGAGATGGAAACGCAGAACGCCTCGTTGTACAGCAGAGCGTCGGAAGGCTCCAGCGGGCGGGTGCGGAACAGGCAGCTCGTGCTCTCCGAGCAGGGCAGCACAGCCACGCGGATGCTCCTGCGGGGACAGCACCGCACTCAGCACTGCCCTGCTCCCCAAAACCCCTCAGGGAAAGTCAGCCTAAGCACTGTGGACACTGCTGTCTGCGGAAACCCGGGTGTGAAAAATGCGTATTTTATGACTGGCTTTTCGCAAATATTAAAATGAATATTGTATGTGTTATGTTAGAAAGTTATGCTGTATTGATTTTCTTAAGTAGCGTGTTAAATATAGTTTTAGGTTATAACATAATGATAAAATAGAAAGTATGCTATGTATGATATTTTTTTAAGAAAGGACTCACACCAGATAGCAGCCACAGGACACCTAAATCTTTCAGAGAAAGAGAATTTATTGCTCC